>PISX010002872.1:73874-150097 GCA_004024625.1 Mellivora capensis | reverse complement strand
ACAACTATCATATGATCTCCCTGATATGAGGAAGTGGAGATGCAACATGGGGGGTTGGGGGGGTAGGAAAAGAAGAAAAGAAACAAGATGGGATTGGGAGGGAGACAAACCATAAGTGACTCTTAATCTCACAAAACAAACTGAGGGTTGCTGGGGGAAGGGGGTTGGGAAAGGGGGGTGGGGTAATGGACATTGGGGAGGGTATGTGCTATGGTGAGTGCTGTGAAGTGTGTAAACCTGGCGATTCACAGACATGTACCCCTGGGGATAAAAATACTTTATATGTTTATAAAAAATAATAATAAATTTAAAAATAAATAAAGTCTAAAAATTCCTAAGAAAGAAATCTCTAGGCCTAGATGGTTCCACTAGAGAATTTTACCAGACGTTTAAAAAGGAATACACCAATTCCACACAATCTCTTCTAAAAATAAGATGGAACACTTTCCAACTCATTTTATAACCCAACCTGAAAGTGCAACCGAAGACAGCACTGAGAATGAGAACCACAGACCTATATCTCTAACGAATTTAGATGCAAAATCCTCAGCAAAACTCCATCAAACACAACCCAGTATATAGAAAGAATAATTCACTCTAAGTGGATTTATTCCAGCACGATTGTTGCAATATTGAACGTCAATCAGCGTGATTCATCTCAGCAACAGGCAAGAGGGCAAATCTCGTGTCAAATGTGGGGAAGATGCTCTGACAAAACTCACACCCCACTCAGGATAGAGTAAAAAAACTCTCAGGAAACTAGGAACAGAGGGGAACTTTCTCAAATAAAGAGCATCTACCAAAAACTCTCAGCAATTAACATCACCCTTAATGCTGAGAGACTGAATGTCTTCCCTTGAGATCAGGAATTCCGGGTGGAGACGCCCGTTCTCACCTCCCTCCCTCAACATAGCCCTGGAAGTTCCAGCCGGAGCAACGGGGCAAGAGAAGGAACTAGAAGCATACAAGTTGGAAAGGAAGAAATAAAAATATCTCTATTTACAGATGACACAATTATATAGAAATTCCCAAGTCTACAAAAATAAAACTCGTAGTAGTAGTAAGTGGGTTGAAGGCTCAGAGGACACGAGATCAAATCCAAATCCAGGGGCATTTCCACACACCAACAATAAACAGGGGGAAATCTCAAGAAAAAATGCAATACAATTTATAATTTCTCCAAAGAAATGAACTCAACCTAACCCTCATGTCTATACAAAAGCTAAGTCAAAAAGAATCATGGGCCTAAATATCAAATGTAAAACTATAAAACTTCTAGAAAAAATTAATAAAATCTTTGGGACTTACGATGAAGCAAAGCATTCTTAATTTGACACCAAAAGCAAAATTCTACAAAAAATTAAATTGGACTGTGTAAAAATTTAAAATCTTTGCTCTGTGAAAGAATTGTGAACATATACACTGGGGGAAAATATTTGCAAATCACATATTCAACACTAGACCTGCCTTCAAAGTATTAAAAAAAAACTCCAAAAACTCAACATGAAAAAATACTCAATTAGAAAATGGGCCACACAGTCATTTCACCAAAGAGGACATAGAGCTGTGTCATGTAAGGACATGAAAAGATGTTCCCCTTCATTAGCCGTTTAAGTGTAAACTGAAAACACAGTAAGATGTCACTACAGAACTACCGGGATGACTTTTTACAAAATTAGTGATCATACCAGATGCTGGCAAGAAGCCGAGAAACTAAATCCCAAACACGTTGCTGGTGGGAATGTAAGCAGTACAGCCACAGCCACACTAAATAACGTGGCCTTTCCAACCCTAAAACTAGAATTGCCGTGTGACTCAGTGGCTGCCCTGTGGGGCACTGACCCCAGAGCAACAAAAACTCATTTTCACACAGAAACCTGTGCTCTGGTGTTCACAGCAGCTTGATTCACGGTAGCCAGACACTGGGAATTCCTGAACACCTGTCCGTGGTCCAACCGCCAAACTGTGGGATGCCCATGCGTGGGACCCTACTCAGCAACAAAGAAGGACAGGGTCACTGATGCACACAAAACCGCCTGGATGAACGAACCTCAAGGAAACTATGCGGAATGGGAAAGCAATCTCACACAGACACATATCGCAGGGCCCCAGGGATAGACCATTTCTGAAATAACAGAGACGAAGAACAGGTCAGTGGGTTTGCTACGTGGGGGTAGGGGTGGCCTGGAAACGGACAGCACCAGGGGGTGGGCGTGATTGCTGGGCACTCGCCTGAAGGTCCATAGTGGCCGACCGCACGTTACACAGACACACAAACGAGAACGTGCGCAGCCCGTGAGATCCGAGACAGCTCTGGGCATGGCACCCGTGTGGACTCCCCGCGTTCACAGTTTGGCACAACCACAGTAAACCGATGAGAGTGTTCTTGGACAAGTCCTTTGGTGGATGTGCACTTCCACCTCTCGGCCGTAAGGACCTAGGAGTGGACCGGTGGGGTCTTGCGGTCCGAGCACAGTAACTCACTAGGAAGGACCCAGCCTGCTTCCCACCGGGGCTCTACGATTCGGGGCTTCAGTTCCTCCACCTCCACTGCACTCATAAATTTCTAGGAAATGCAAACTAACCCACAGTGGCAGAAAGCAGGTCTGCGGCCCGCCTGGAGAGGGGAGGGGCTAGAAGGAGGAAACTTCTGGGGGGATGGAAATGCACATTGTGCTCGGTGTGGTGTCAGATTCATGGGTGTGGGCGTGTCAACACTAGTCAGACCGCACGCTTCAAGCGTGTGCTATTTGTTACACCCCATTACACCTTGACAATGCTCTCTTGAAAGAGAGAGTGTCCCTCACAAAGAAAATCCTGTGCCCAGAGACCAGAGAGTCCGCAATGTGTGTAAAGCACAATAATGGTGCCCATGCTGACTTCTTCCCAGGACTGCAGAGTTGGTATGCCCTTAGAAATGCCACCACTGGGGCGCCGGGGGTGCTAGTCGTTAAGCCTCTGCCTTCGGCTCAGGTCATGATCCCAGGGTCCTGGGGTGGAGCCCTGCATCGGGCTCCCTGCTCTGCGGGGAGCCTGCTTCTCCCTCTCCCACTCCCCCTGCTTGTGCTCCCTCTCTCCCTGTGTCTCTCTCTGGCAAATAAATAAATAAAACCAAGAAAGAAACCATTATAATTTGCCACACTGAAATACTGAGGGAGAAAATGTATATTATCCTCTTAAGAGAGGTAAAAATTTGTATATTAAAAAATGTATTGAATTAATAAATACTTTGCAAACTAGAAGTAGCAGGGAAGTCCCTTAATCTGATAACAAGCATCAAACCACAACCCACAGCAGGTCTCCTGCTCCCCAAAACCAGGTCGGAGACCAGAGACAGCACAGGAGTGCCCTCCCCACTTCGAGCGGCTCTGCCCTGCCCTGGGGGCCTTCACCAGTGCAGTGGGTTATGAGAAGAAAGTCGTTAAGACTAGAAATGAGTGCAAAACCCTAATGGCCCACAGATGATGCCACCGGGAATGAAAGGAATCCAGAAGAACCCGCAGATAAGTGAGCAGAATTCATGACAGTTTGGCAAGCTCACAGGGCACAGTTAATAAACAAAAAGCAACAAGCAGAAAAGGGATTCTTTTTTAAAAGCTCCATTCTAAAAAGCAACAAAAATATTAAATATCTACTTTAATATTGTATTAAATATTAATACTTCAATATCTAATGAAAGATGTGGAACCCTTTACATGGAAAACAGACATCACAGCAAAGTTTGAGGAAGAAAAATACTCCCAGTTTATGGGTCAGAAGGCTCAATCTTGCAAAGACATAAAATTTCCCCAAATTAACTACTGAAGGAGGGAGGCTAACCCTGACAAGTGACTCTAAAATTTACCTGGAACCCCACATGGGCGGCAGCACCAGTCCAGTCCGCTAGGGGCAGGGCCCCGCCACCCCCGCTGGATTAGCAGTAACACAGCTGTAGGAAACACCCATCAGCCAGCTAGCGTGGACCGGAGCAGAGGGCACGGCCAGGAGTGGGCTCTCTACTTCTCCAAGGCCAGCTCACAGGGGCACTAGGGTGGGCAAGAAGTAGGGTGAGGACACGCTGGTGCCGCTCCCAGGGGGTAGTGGGGTGGGGGGACTGCAGGGCTGGGGCTTCCTCCCCTTTGGTTTCTAAGACAGGAGGCTGGGACCTGTGTCCTTGCTGCTGTTAGGAAAGGTGGAAAGAAAGAAGGTGGAGAGCCAGCAGCAAAGGCCAGGCAGGGGTCCAGAACTCAGCACAGCCTGGAGCCGGAAAGCCCCCAGGATGTGTGTGGATAAAGATGAGGTTGCTGTGGGGGAAGCAGGAAGTCAGAGTCCCTGCCCCTGGCTTGTTTTCTGAGAAGGGGGTGAGGGCTACAGGGTTTGGGAAGCCTGCCCGGGGGGAGGGGGCAGAGGATTGGGGGAGTTGCTGGAGATCACGCTGCAGGGACAGACTGGGGACCCCTCCCCAGCTCTCTGAGACCAAGCCTGTCCCAGCATGCCCCTTCCGCCTCACACGTGGAGCCCACGTCCCCTCCCCCCACACGTGGAGCCCACGGCCCCCCCAACCTGTGCAGTGGCTGTTCCCTCCGCCCACGCTCTCCTCCCTGCTATGTCCAGGATCCTGTGCAAGCTGGAACTGCGATTTCGTCCCAGGCCCTGCCGGCCGCAGCACACTTCGCCACCCCCTTGTCCGTCCCTCCAGCCCCAGAGCTCCGCACACAGGAGACCCAGAGCCCGGCCCGCCTCAGCTGAAGGGTGAATGAGTACACGTGGCTTCTGTACAGTGACTCTGGGACCCAGGAACACCCACCTGTCCACCCTGGGCCCCGAGATGGGGAGGCCCCAGAGATCGGAGTGCCCCTGAGGCCAGGACCCCACCTCTAGGGCTGGTCAGCTGTCCCCTGTGGCTGGGCACAGCAGACACCCGACCCCATGTGGCAGGGAAGGGCTGCAGCCCCGGGGTGGGGTCCTGGGCACCCTCCTCCCACCTCCCACAGCACAGAGGGAGCTGCTGCTTGGGCCCCTTCACAGCCGAGGAAGGGGTTTGCCTGTCTGCCTCCTGGGCCCTCAGCGTCCAGCTGGAGATCAGGGAGGGATGTGCCACAAGACAGGACTGGAGCCTCAGCCCCACGCACTCAGGACGCAGCCTGGAGCCCACTCAGGACAGCGGGTGTGGGACACAGCCTGGTCTCCTCACCCACAGCCCTGCTCAGCTGTAGGGGCAGAGGTTCCTGGCTAGGCCCCCCTGCTGCACCAGGCAGCTGCTGGGGGGCAGGGGACCACCTGTGCTCACATCCCACCCGACCCCCAGATCACACCTGCCCTCTGCCCGTGAGGACAGCCAGGGAGGAGTCCAGGCTCCACGCGGCCGCCCATCCTGGCCATTCTGGCTGACACAGATGGTCCCAGGGGAGGAGGGTCCCTGACCAGAGGCCTGAGGAGCTTCCCAGGAGGAGCTGCTGGTGCACCACCCCTGGGACAGCGCCGGGGGGGGGGGGGGGGGGGGGGGGGGGGGGGGGGGGGGCATCTCGCTCCCTCTGCCCAGCCCAGCCACAGCTCCGCCTCCGGCGCTCTCTCCCGTGAGCTCTTCTCCAGTGAGAAGGGAGTGAGGGCTGAGGTGAGCTTCCCATTTGCCACCCAGTTATCCTTTAGAAACACAGCGGTGACCTGCTGCAGGGCGGTGTGGGCTCCGGCGCTGCGGGGCTTCTCCCCATGCAGAGGGGATGTTCCCTGCAGCCACAGACTGGCGCGTCCCTGGTACTTTCCCCCAAAACCTGACTCCTGCTCCTGTGAAATGAGGGCAGGAGAGGAGCCCCTGCCTGTCCAGACCCCACTGCCGTCTTGGCCTGGAGGGCTCCTTACTGGTGAGGAGGGGTCTTTGCAGCCGGTGTTATCCCATTTTGTATCTTCCAAGCTCTGCCTAGAACCGAGATGGTCCCAGGGTGTGTGGCAGCCCTGGGAGGGAGAGACCCAGGGGGCCCGTGGTCAGCCTCCACCCGCTGTCGTGCTGAGCCCCCTCTCAGCACTCGGGACCAGCTAGTGACCTGCATTGGCTAAGTTCCTGCCCAGAGCAGCCCTGCGGCCTCAGGAAAGCCAGGGAAGAGCGCTGAGACCTTGCCTTCCTGAGGTGAGGAGTCAGGCTCGGGGGCTGAGAGCAGAGGGTGGGGCCGGGCTCATGCCCCAAGCCAGATCTGCCACCCAAAACCGGCCGTCTCTACCGGGTGAGAGCTGCGGGTGCGCGCGTCCGCTGCGTCTGTGTGCGCCTGTGTGAGCCTCTGTTCCTGAGAGCGCTTGTGTGTGCCCACGCATGGGGTGAGGGCAGCAAGCTTGTCTGAACATCTCCGTGAGGGGCGGGGCGTCTGGGGCTTGGGGGTGAACCCTGTGTCAGAGCCATTATTTCGTGTTCCTGTGGCAGAGGGTATGGGTCCTGAGGCTCAGGCGGGAGGCTTGGCATCTGTCTCCTGGGCAGGGCGGCGTGTGGTGGGGCACCTGCATCTGTCCGAGGCCTGGGTGCCGATGTCTGTGCCAGGTCGGGGTCTGCTGGGGGCACGCAGGTAGGCAGGGTCTGTCTGCCTGGCAGGAACCTGGTGTCTGTGTGGGTCACTGCGTTAGGGGCTGTGGGTCTGGGTGTGGAGGTTGCTAGTGGCTTCGACTCAGACGCCTGAGCGCTCCACGTGCATCTGAGTTTGGGGGAGGGAACGTGGGACTTCTCTCGGGTAACATGTGGGAGGCACAGGCATTGGAGCATCACAGGGAAGCCTGGGGACTTGCCAGTTGCCTCCTCGTGTCACGGGACTCAGGGCTCCTGATGAAACACTGGTCTCCTGCCCTGGCAGCCAAGGTGACACTTTTATTCTGTCTTTGCCCTGGACAAGGGCAGACATTTGTTCCAACTCTGATCAGTGGCAGGTCTGAGCAGAGAGTCCTGGGGTCACCAGGAGCCATAGTGGGGGAGAGATAGAGGGACCCAGGGGTGGTTTTACCCCAGACCCCAGCTACAGGAGGCCGACCCCACCAAGGTTCCTCACCGCACCCCCCGGGGCCACCAAGCGCACCTGAGTGAGCATAGCAGGTGTGCGGTCTTCCCACGGCCCTCAGAGCCCAGGCGTCCCACCCCTCCTGCTAGCTGCTAAGGCCGGGACAGCCCAGCAAAGGTCATGCCATGCCCCACGGGACAGCTGAGAGGGCAGATGCCCTGTCCCAGGCTCAGGAGGCTAGGGAGGGTGGGGTTTGAACCTGAGCAGCCCCATCCCAGAGCCCGTGCCCCGGAGTTCCGGGCTCCACGGCCTCTCACAATCTTTGCAGGAAGAAAACCATGGGAAACTGCAGGCTTCAAGCAGGTCCTGGGCAATACGTGGAGGAGAGAGGATGGGGGACCCGTGGCCACTCAAGGGCGGAGGCTGGGAGGAGTCCTGGGAGTTCTGGGGTTCTGGGAGGAGGCAGGAACCTGAGAAGGGGACATGGGCTGGGGCCTGGGGACAGGGACAGCCACCCTGCCGGGTTCTGGGCTCAAGGACCTCTCCAAAAAGGGACAGGGGTCAGGGAGCCAGGGTAGCCATGCCCTGGGGCATCCACTCCATCCGGGAAGGAGGGCCACCTGCCACACCCCACTCAGTCCCAAACTTGGGAGGAGACCTCAGGGGATAAGGCCTGGTGTGGGGGGTGCCTTCTGAGGGCTCACAGCAGCGAGATGCCCAACAGAGCCTGAGCAGGAGTCTAGGGGTTCTGTCCTCCAAACCCCTTCTCTCATGTATCAGCCCCTTGTTTAGCCAGCGGCTACTTCACATCAGGTGTGCGGGTCCCCTCGGCCATGTCCCGAGGCACTCAGTGAGCAAGTAAGAGCCTAAACCCCAGCCACAGTACACACGAGTGCGTTGGGTTTTAAATGGGTTTTTGGAGATCTGGCGGCACAGCCTGTGACCTACGGGAACGTTTCTGGAACCGAGAGCACAGGCTGATGTGGGGCACGGTGCAGGGGGACCCTGGACAGGACTCGGCCACACTTTGGGGATCCTCTGAGCCAGCAAACCCATGGGTGGACAGGACGGGGGAGACCCACCACGGTAGGGCAGGGGTGAAGGAAGCTGACTTCTGTTTTGAGAATCTGGCCCTTTCAGTCCTGTGAAAACAGCTCCTTGGAGCCGCGAGAAAGCTGCCCACAGTCCTGCCCTCTCGATCCCTCGGCCACCGCAGCCAGGGTGGGGGTGCAGGAAGTCTGGGCCAAGAACCTCCCTGCAGGCTGTGGCTGCCTCCCCGTGGCCTGGGCAGAACCACACGGGAGCTGCCCAAGGGGTGAGGCGACTGAGGGCCGGACCCCCAGGCCCGTGCAGGGGCCTCAGCTTCTGGGAGTGTCAGGAAGCACGTAGCTCGCCTGGCCGGGGTGTCCAGGGGACCTGGGGTGCCTCCTGCACCCCTCCAACTGCCTGGGATGCTGAACTCTCCTGGGGAACGGGCATCCATGAGTGGCCGTCATCTGCGTCAGCCCCACTATGCGCCATGGGTGTCCTTCCCAGCACTCCGTCCCTCCCGGAGGGCACGTTCTGGGGCTGTCATCTCCAGTGTGGACAAGGAGGCCACGTCCCCGGGCGGCGAGTACCTTCCCCTCGCCCGGAAGATGGCAGGAGCCCAGCTCCAGGCCGGGCCCTGCCCTGTCCACCCCAGGCCGCTCACTTGCCCGCTGACCCACGTCACCCATTCTTCCGACCCAGGTGACCTTCGCCACGGCCTCCCCCACTGTGGGGTTGAGCCCAGGCCTGGGGTGGGGCCTCATCCACACCTGTTAGCAGGTCCCCAGGCAAGGCCTCTGGGACCTCCTCGCGGACCCCGCACAGGCCTCCTCACCACACCACGGCCTTTGTCTGTTCTGTGACTGGGCCGGGCCGGCAGCCCCCGGGCAGAGCCCATGTCTGCCCACTGCCCACACAGTGCCCGGAGGAAATGTGTGAGGCTGCGGCCTGCCATGGGCAGTCCTGGGGGACAGACTAAGACGGTCCTCCACCCACACCCCGCCCACCAGCCAACCTCTGACCCATTGCCTCTGCCAGCAGGCGGTGTGCACCATGTCCACCGGGGACAACCACTCCGAGGTGACAGAGTTCGTCCTGGTGGGCTTCCCGGGCTCGCTGGGCGTCCACGCGGGCCTGCTGGTGCTGTTCACGCTGGCCTACACGCTGACGGTCACAGAGAATGTCGTCATCATGGCCGTGATCCGCGTCAGCCCCCTGCTGCACAAGCCCATGTACGTCTTCCTCAGCAACCTGTCCTTCCTGGAGGTGTGGTACGTGTCCGTCACCGTGCCCAAGATGCTGATCAGCCTGGCCGCCCCCCGGTTCCGCCGCATCTCCTTCGCGGGCTGCATGGCCCAGCTGTACTTCTTCTTGGCGCTGGCCTGCACCGAGTGCGCGCTGCTGGGCGTCATGGCCTACGACCGCTACGTGGCCATCTGCCGCCCCCTGCACTACCCCACGGTCATGAGCCCCAGCCTCTGCCACGTGCTGGCCGCCGGCTCCTGGCTCTCCGGCTTTGCCATCTCCCTGGGGAAGGTTTTCTTCATCTCACGCCTGGGCTACTGCGGCCCCAACGTCATGAACCACTTCTTCTGCGACGTGTCCCCCCTGCTGAACCTGGCGTGCTCGGACATGTCCGCGGCCGAGCTGGTGGACTTCCTCCTGGCGCTGCTCATCCTGCTGGGGCCGCTGCTGCTCACCGTCTCCTCGTACGCTGCCATCCTGGGCACCGTGCTGCGCATCCCGTCTGCCGCCGGCCGGCACAAGGCCTTCTCCACCTGCGCCTCGCACCTGGCCGTGGTGGTCATCTTCTACTCCGCCTCCCTCTTCATCTATGCCCGGCCGCGTGCCATCTACTCCTTCGACCTCAACAAGCTGGTGTCCGTGGTCTACACGGTGCTCACGCCACTGCTCAACCCCATCATCTACTGCCTGCGGAACCGGGAGGTCAAGGAGGCCCTAAGCAAGGCGGCCCAGAGGGCCGCCCAGGCCCTGGGGGTCCCCTCCTAGGAGCCTCCCCAGGACCCCAGCTCCTGTGGACCTGCTCTAGGCCTCTGTGTCCCCTGAGTGGCCATAGGGCGAGGGGCTGAAGGCAGAGTCCTTGCTGTCCCTGTCCCTCGTCATGACCTGCCCAGGACGCCAGCCAGGATGAGCACCCCAACCTGGGTCACCTCCAGTGAGCCAGTGCCCGGAACAGGCACCTGTGTGGAGCCCTCACCATGCACCACAGGTGCCTCGCAAGGTCTCATCCTGGAGGGCTTTGCACGTGCTGCCTGAGGCGGCCAGGAACCCCCATTTCAGGCGGGAAACCCTCCGTCTCCCAACCCAGGATAGGAGTGGAGTGGCCAGGTTGCAGGGCTGGGCCCACCTCTTTGCCGAGGCCCCAGGCAGTCCCTGCCAGGCGCTCCTCCTCTGGGCGGGCCCCCAGGCCGGGTCAGCCACAGCACCAGACCCCTGCGCCGTCCCGGGAAGAGGGTGTGAAGGAAGAGGGGCAGGTGTGCCCCAGCTGGGACACAGCACCTTCTGACACCATGGCACCAGTGATCTCAGGAGAGCAGGGGAGAGAGCTCCTCGAGGGAGATCTCGGTCCTGCCCTCCCCGGTCAGCCAGGCCCCTGCTGGGCATGGACCCACACCCAGTTTCCCCTTGGTGACGTACGGTGCGCATGTGAGAGCTGTGGCTGGGATAGCCACCAGGAACCGCGCACAGCAGGGCCCAAGCGGATCCCATGCCAGGTCCACAGAGCAGGGAGGCCACATTCGGGCAGATGGCTGGAGGAGATGGGGGGGTATGAGTCTCTGGTGGGACCCCCACCCGTGCTGGGTCTGCTTGGAACAGGGCTGTGTCTCAGGGCCCGCACCTCGCTTCCAGGCCTGGCCTTGTTCACTCTACCTGCTCCCGACAGAGAGCAAGCGGGTCACAGGGACACTCGTAGGGGGTGCGGGGTGTAGGCGGGCAGGGCCCCACCTCCCAGAGTCTTGGCCGCTCTCCTGAGATCACTGGTGCCAGGGCGTCAGAAGGCACTGCGTCCCAGCTGGGGCGCGACTGTGACAGACCATGGGGTTTCCACCGTGGCTCCCAGAGTCACGAGGCCCCTGCATGTGCTGCAAAGGCAGCCTGTGCCGGTCTGCAATCTCGTGGTGCCCCGGTGGGATTTCAGGTGATAACTGTCAGCCATGCTGGCAAGTTGGGGCGATCTAGAATGCTCGTCTCGTGAGATGGACAAGGGGGTTTTGAGCTGCTGTCTCTGGGCCACAGAAACACACTGGACCCCGAGCATCGAGGCTGCTTGTTCCACGTGCTCACACTGGGCTTGGTGCTGCCAGGCACAGGGGCCAAGTCCCCACGTAGCCCCGTGGGCCAGGCCTGTGGGCAGGACAAGCAAGGGAGGTCCTGCCGCCCCGTCCACTGGCGGAGCTGTCGCCGCGTCCCTACCTAGCCTCTTGGCACAGAACCATGGCAGCCAATAGGATGGAGCAAACGTCCCACGCACGGTGCCCGTAAGCCCGAGACCTCAAGCTCCTCCTCTTTCAAGATTTATTTATTTATTTGACAGACAGAGATTACAAGTAGGCAAGAAAGGCAGGCAGGGAGAGAGAGGAGGAAGCAGGCTCCCCGCGGAGCAGAGAGCCCGATGTGGGGCTCGATCCCAGGACCCTGAGATCATGACCCGAGCCGAAGGCAGAGGCTTAACCCACTGAGCCCCCCAGGCACTCCAACCCCACCCTCTTTCATAACAGATGTAGTTCCACCTCAAATTTCTGCAAAGTGGTCGCTCTAAACACTAGGCTGAAAGGACCGCGGCTCACTGGTCTGTCAGTACAGCAAGCTCGGAGCGCCAGCCTCTTGCTCGGTCCTGCAGAGACCAGCTGCACCGGGGAGCTCACAGCCTGGGCTAGTCCCCCAGAAGCAACAGGTGCAGCTCGGGTCAGGGCCGGACACACAGCAGGGCCCCCAAGGCCAGGGAGACACAATCTGCTCCAGGTGGGGCCTGGGTGCCTCGCAGGGATGAGGCCGTGAGGGAGCCCCAGTGAATGCGGAGTAACGCCCCACAGGGAGCAGCAAGGTCCAGAGACAACGGCACATCTGCAAGCCAGGAGGAGCTGGGATGCTCCCGGCAGGGCACACGAGGGGCTGCCCCGCATCCTCCTGCCACCGCCGAGCACTTGAAGCGGAGACACGCTCTGGTCTTCACATTGGAGACAGAACTCCGCAGCTGGGCCGGAGGGAGAGCCCACCCCAAGCACAGAGGGAGAAGCGGAGGCTGGGGGTGTTGGAGGAGAGGGGCACCGGCATACACAGCCCAGTCAGGTGACTAGTTAGTGCTGGGAGACTGAAAACTAGGGGTTAGGGACAAGGCCCCAGCATCAGTGGGGGGTGCCCCAAACTGAAGACAGAACCCCCAGAGCAGAGACGAGAAGGGCAGCCAGCAAGCCCTGTTCCCTGATGGAGGAACCTCGTGGGCTCTTGGACTTGGGACCCCATAAAATCATAATTTGAGTTTTTAGAAGATTGCTCTAACTTTGGGATGTTCTGACGGGATTTGGCCTCGTTCTAACGTGGGATACGGAGCACAGTGTGGGAGCAGGAGTCCAGGGATGGGGGAGCCCAGGCAAGAGGCTGGGGCACCTCGGACACGGCGCCATTGGCAGGTGTGTGAGGCTGCAGAGCTGCCCCGAAGGTGGGGCTGAGCTCCGTGAGGCGCTGAGCCTGGGAGTCCACTGTCCACCCACCCAGATGGGCAGATCTGGGGAGCAGGACCCGTGCTGGGACCACCCTGATCTCCCACCCCCTGCCCCCTCACTTGACCCTGCCATCAAACCCCTATTGTCCATAGGCAAAATTCCCAAATCCTTACTGGGACCCTGTGACCCAGTCTTCACTGACACCCCCTGGGGTCCTGACCACACTGCCTCCCACCTCTCCGGACTGCCAGCAGCCCCATCTGCTCCTGTCAGGCACCAGCCCCCTCCAAGGACACTGAAGGAGACAGTCCCCTCTGCCCTGGCCCCTCTCACAAGCTTGACTCCAGATGGGGCTTGCACAGAAAGACACCTCTTAGCCTCCCCGCTCCCTGTGCAGACCCAGGCACACCCGCTCTGCCCACGTGCACCCTGGTGCAGGGACCGAGCAGCAGGTAAAGACGGCAGCCCTGGCACTGGGGGTGGGCCATGGGAGTGGACCCACTGCGTCCACTGGGAGCGCCCCGCCGGGCCCTTCCTCATCTGGGCCAGCGTGGCCTAAACTGCCTGCCTCATTTGATGCTCCATTTGTTCTGTTTTCTCAGACTTTGGAAGGTGTGTATTTCCAGTGGCTACTCCTTTCTTTTGCACAGTGTGAAGTTGGGGGCCACCACAGCAGAGAAGGAAGTGGCCACTATTCTGCGTGAGCGTCGGGAGGCCAGTCTCCCTAGGCCTGCAGTGCTGAGCCAGCCCTGTCCCTCCCCAGAGCCCCCAGGGACAGGAGGACCCACCAGCAGATGAGGAGTCGGAGCTTCTGTGGCCCGGGACACCTTGCCCCCAGGGGTCCCACTGACCACCCCAGGCCCTCTCCGAGGCCTCCTCTGTCTCCCCGCCCCAGCCCCCAGTCAGGGTCGAGTTTTTGGTTAAAGATGGTCAGTTGCGCCTTATTCCACCAGAATGATGGTAAAGGAACCCACAGGATAAGAACAGTGACAGAGGTACAGAAGCAACAAAGCCCCAGAAACTGGATAAATGGCGTGGTCCTGCCAGAGCTGAGAGGACCAAAGCGCAAAGCCCAGAAGGAAGGGGTTTGCCTCTCGGATGCCGCTGAGACCCTTCACTTGCGGCGGACTGGCGAGCAGAGAGGAAACTCATGGAGCCTACAGTAAAGCTTATTATTCAAAAACCAACTTGTGTCCATATATCAGCAACAAACAATAGGAAATTGAAGTAGTTTTCAAACACCATTTCCAGTATGATGGGAATGAAAGAGGGCATATGATATGATGAGCACTGGGTGTTATTTTCAACTGATGAATCATTGAACATTATATCTAAAACTAATGATGTACTATACCTTGGCTAATTAAATTTAAATTAAAAAATAGAATAGCTAAGGGTAAATCTTACAAAAATGTGCAAGAACAATACACTCAAAACTACAAAATATTGCTGAGAACATTAAAGAAATGGGATGTTAACCACATTCATTGGCTGAAACACTCAATTTTGTTAGCCCTCCCCAAACGGATCTATACATTCAGGGTGATCTGAGCAGGTTTCTCTTAGGAACCACCAAACTGATCCTAAGGACCTAGAATTTTCACAACTTGAAAAAGAGCCACAGATTTAGAAAACTAACACTGTCTGATCTCAGGTTTTATTATAAAGCCACCGTGACGAGACAGCACAGCACTGGCATCAAGAGAGATGAACAGGTCAGCAGATCAAGCAGAGAGACTACAGAAATGGAGCCCACATGGAAAGACAACTGATCTTTGACAAAAGCGCAAAGACAACTTAGTAAACAGAACAGTCTGTTCAACAAATAGGGCTGGAAAAATTCGATATCTCGATTCCCCCAAATAGGCTTTGACCCATAACTCACAGCACACACACTCATAGACCTAAACATAACCTAAAACTCCCAGAGGAAAACATCTGTGGAAATATGTGTACCTTGGGTTGGGCAAAAATTTCTTAGATATAAAAGCAAAACCAAAATCCTTAAAAGAAAAAAAATCAACTGAACTTCAATAGAATGTAAGTCTTCTGTTCTCCAGGAGGCATAGTTAAAACAGTGAAAATACAAGCCCCGGCCTGAGAGAAGATACGTCCAAATCACGTGCCTTGGCTGGAATGCAAATGGCAGAGCCACTTCGGAGAACTAGGTGGGAACTTCCTGAAACCGTGTACTCAAACCCGCCACACAATCCCCATCCCACAGGTATTTATCCAAAAGAAATGAAAGTCTTTCCAAAGACTGTAAGTGTATGTTCATAACAGCTTTCTTGTGAGAGCCCAAAACCGGAAGTAGCTCAAGTGTCCCTCAGCCAGCGGACGACTAAGTCACGGCCACCCACATGCTGGGTGATAAAGAGCCTCTGGTGCAGACGACACAGGGGGTCCCAGAGAAACCAGGGTCAATGGGAAAATGTGACGCCTAAAAACCTGGGAAATGCAGACTGATCACCAGTGACGGCAGACCAGGGTTGCCTGCGATGCTTTAGGGAGGGGGCCGGGAAGGGTAAGACCCGCAAGCCAAACACATACTGTCTGACAGGCTTTCAGAAAAGGCTTGTCCCCAGATACAGCAATATTGATAAGACTGTGGTTGGGAATATTCCAGAACTAATAAACAAGAGAAATCTATAGATTCAATAAAAGTCCATGAATGTTGAGCAGAACTAAGATGGATGACGCCCAGACATATTATACTAAAAGCACATGACGTGAAAGACAGAGAAAAACTTTCAAAAAGCAACCAGGAAAAATGCAAATGTCTTCCCAGGGAACCAGAAACTAACTATAAAGAATTTCTCAAACTCAACACTCAAAAAACAACCCAGTCAAAAAATGGGCAGAAGACACGAACAGACACTTCTCCAAAGAAGACATCCAGATGGCCAACAGACACATGAAAAAGTGCTCCACATCACTCGGCATCAGGGAAATACAAATCAAAACCACAATGAGATCCCACCTCACACCAGTCAGAACGGCCAAAATTAACAAGACAGGAAACAACAGATGTTGGCGAGGATGTGGAGAAAGGGGAACCCTCCTACACTGTTGGTGGGGATGCAAGTTGGTGCAGCCCCTTTGGAAAACAGCAGGGAGTTTCCTCAAAAAGTTGAAAGTAGAGCTACCCTACAAGTAGGGTATTTCTAATGGCTACTCCTTTCTTTTGCACACTGTGAAGTTAGGGGCCACTGCAGCAGAGAAGGAAGAGGCTGCTACTCCTGTGTGAGCAGCAGTGGGAGGCCAGTCTCCCTAGGCCTGCGGTGCTGAGCCAGCCCTGCCCCCGCCTCAGCATTTGCACTACTGGGTATTTACCCCAAAGATACAGACATAGTGAAAAGAAGGGGCACCTGCACCCGAATGTTTATAGCAGCAATGTCCACAGTCGCCAAACTGTGGAAGGAGCTGAGATGCCCTTCAAGAGACAATGGATAAAGAAGATGTGGTCCAGGGCGCCTGGGTGGCTCAGGTGGTTGAGCGACTGCCTTTGGCTCAGGTCATGATCCCGGACTTCCAGGATCGAGTCCTGCATCGGGCTCCCAGCTCCTTGGGGAGCCTGATTCTCCCTCTGACCTTCTCCTCTCTCATGCTCTCTCTCACTCATTCTCTCTCAAATAAATAAATAAAATCTTTAAAAAAAAAAAAAAAAGAAGAAGATGTGGTCCATATACACAATGGAATATTACACAGCCATCAGAAAGGAAGAACACCCACCATTTGCATCGACGGGACTGGAGGGGATTATGCTGAAATAAGTCAAGCAGAGAAAGACAATTATCATATGGTTTCACTTATTTGAGGAACACAAGGAATAGCTCAGAGGACCACAGGGGAAGGAGGGAAAACTGGGAAGAAATCAGAGAGGGAGACAAACGATGAGAGATTCTGGACTCTGGAAACCAAACTAAGGGTCGCTGGAGGGGGGTGGGTGGGGAACGGGGTAACCGGGGCACGTGCTGTGATGGGCGCTGGCTGTCACACAGGACCACTGACTCACTGAACACTACATCAGAAACCAGTGATGCACCATACAGTGGCTAACTGAACATTAAGGGGAAAAAAGCTGAGTTTCCAGCAGTAACTGTGGAAGTCAGTGCCTTCAAGGTGCTAGAAAAATCTGCCATCCTATACTCAGGGATAATTGCACATGGCAACGTTGGCCAGTTTTTCTAAAAGGTCAGTCACAATCTTAGGTGGACACTTGCCACTCCTGAGGCCACTTGGAATCAGCTTGTCCAGGCTTTACAGGGGCGTCTGAGAAGCTCCTGAGTGTGGTCTCGGGACAGCTTCTGCCCCCCAGACCATCTGCCTATGACCAGGAGCACATGAGTAGCCTGCAAAGGTGCTTGTTAGTCTCAGGTTAGTCTCAGAGAAAACCTGCTTATGCTTTTCAATAACTGCTTATTTTAAAAATATCTCCAGCCTTACACTGCACCATCCTTCCCTGGATCATCTGTGTTTCCTATTGCTGTGTAACAAGTCATCACAGGTTAGCACAAAACTATTTATTAGCTCGTGGTTTCCGAGGGTCTTCTGCTTGGGTTCTGCCGGACTACAGGCAGATGTCAGCTGGGGCGTGTTCCAGGTGAGGCTCAACGGGGAGGGACCCACTTCCAAGCTCTCTCGGATTCTCGGCAAAATTCATCTCCTCTCGATTGTAGGACTTCTGGGAAGAGATCCCTGCCAGGTGGCCCCTACAGGCCCTCCCACTGTAGGCCAGCATGGTCAGACTCATGGGGTCTCACATAACATATCCCAGGGGTGACATCCAATCCCCTTTGCGTAGTTGCTGGGTCCCATCCCCTCCCAAGTGCTTTGTTGTCCTCAAAACATTAATAAAAGTAAACTGGAGATGAGTTGGGTTCACTCGGCAGTCTAGAGGTCTTTTGCCCAGAAAACTGTCAGCCAGATTGGTACCCAAGCCCTTCTCACTGCTTAACCTTTTAAAATTCCTTTTTTTTTTAAAGCTTGTATTCAAATTACAGAGGAGGGGACTTATAAGGCAAATTTTAACAAAAGTAGAACTTGTTGGTAACGATGAAGTTGTATTACTAGGAAGAAATTTCATACCAGGATAATGTGAGGTGTAACGTTTTTCTCTACAACCAATCTAGAGATAACCACCCAGCTTCTGGCAACCACCATTCTACTCTGTCTCTAGGAATCTGACTCTTCCAGGTGCCTCATGTAAGTGGAATCATGCAGTTTTTGGCCTTCTGCATCTGGCTTATTTCATTTAGCGTGACGTCCTCTGGGTTCACCTATCTGTCATGGATGGCAAGACTGTCTTCTTGTTTAGGGGTGAATAATATTTCACTCTGTGTGTGTGTATGTTTATTATATGTGTGCGTATACGTGTGTATACATGTGTATTATATGTGTGGGGGGGTATAAGTGTGTATTATATGTGTGTATACACGTGTATACGTGTGTATTACACGTGTGTGTATGTGTGGGTGTATACACCAATCTTCTTTATCCATTCGTCTGTTGACAAATACTTGGGTTGTTTCTGTGTCTTTACTATTGTAATGAACATGGAAATGCAAACAGTCTTTTCAAGACCCTGAGTTCATTGCCTTCAGATATACACCAGAAGTGGGATTGCGGGGTCATACAATAGTTCTTTCTTTTTATTTTTTGAGAAAACTCGATACTGTTTTCTACAGTGGCTGCACCAATTTACATTCCCACCAACAGTGCACAAGGATTCCTTTTTCTCCATGACCTCAGCAACACTTAGTTTGCTTTTTTTTAATTTATTTGTCAGAGAGAGAGGGAGAGAGAGCGAGTGAGCACAGGCAGACAGAGGCAGAGGGAGAAGCAGGCTCCCCGCTGAGCAGAGAGCCCGATGTGGGGCTTGTTCCCAGGACCCTGGGATCATGACCTGAGCCGAAGGCAGCCGCTTAACCAACTGAGCCACCCAGGCGTCCCTTAGTTTGCTTTTTTAATAGCAGACATCCTGGCAGGCATGAGGTAGTATTTCATTATGGTTCTGATCTGCATTTCCCTGGTGATGAGTGATGTTGGGCATCTGTCCATGTGTCTGTTGACAATCTGTAGGTCTTCCGAAAAAATGTCAATTCATGCGCCCATTTTTAATCAGGTTTTGAGGGGCAGGGGTTTTGTTTGGTTTTGCAACTGAATTGTATACATTCCTTACGTATTTTGGATATTGAATTTTTATCTGATATATAGTCAGTAGGTGTTTTCTCCCACTGGTTGCCTTTTCATTTTGTTGACTGTTTCCTTTGCTATTTAGAAGCTTGCTGTTTGACAGATGCTGGCGAGGACGCAGAGAAAGGGGAACCCTCTGACACTGCTGCTGGGAATGCAAGCTGGTGCAGCCACTCTGGAAAATAGTGTGGAGGTTCCTTAGAAAGTTAAAAATAGATCCACCCTACGACCCAGCTATTGCACTCTGGGTATTTATCCAAAGGATACAAATACAAACATAGTGATTCAAAGAGACACATGCACTCCAATGTTTGTAACAGCAACATTCACAACAGCCAAAATATAGAAAGAGCCCAGATGTCTATCGACAGATGAATGGATAAAGAAGATGTGGTATATACACACAATGGAATACTATGCAGCCACCAAAAAGAATGAAATCTCGCTATTTGCAACAACGTGGATGGAGCTAGAGGGTATTATGCTGAGTGAAATAAGTCAATCAGAGAGAGACAGTTATCATATGATCTCCCTGATATGTGGAGTTTAAGAAACAAAACAGAAGATCATAGGGGAAGGGACAGAAAATAAAATAAGAAGAAAACAGAGAGAGAGAGAGATGGACCACAAGAGACCCTTAACTCCAGGAAACAAACTGGGGGTTGCTGGGGGAGGGGCACCGAGGAGGGCACGTGATATAATGAGCACCGGGTGTTGTGTGCAACTGACAAGTCACTGAGCTCCACCTCTGAAACTAGTAATACAGCATGTATAGGTTCACTAAATAGAATTTAAATAAAATACTTTGTTAAGAAGCTTGTTGTTCGATGTCACCCCACTCCTCTACTTCTGGTTTTTGTTGCTTGTGCTGTTGCTGTTGCTGTGGCCAAGAAGTTGTGCCAAGACCAACGTCATGAAGTTTCTCCCTAGTGTTCACTTCTAGGGGGTCACAGTCTCAAGTCCTGCGGTTAAATCTTGAATCCACTTGGAGCTTCTGCACATGCACAGCGTAAAACAGGATCCAACTTCAGTCTCGTGTGTGTGGACCTTGTTTTCCAAAACCCCTTGTTGAAGTGGCTGTCCTCCCCCAGGTGTGTTCCTGGAAGGCTGCGGAGATCCGTCCAGCCACAGGGTGCGGATGACTTTGCTTCCACGTCCTCTGTCTCTTCCTCTGAAGCCCGGCGCGGCCGCGCTGTTTATGCAGATTTGTCGCGTATGTTTGAGTCAGGACGTGCAAGCCTCCAGCTTCCTTCTTCTTTCTCGAAATTGCTCTAGCTATTTGGGGTCTTCTGTGGTTCCACATAAATTTCAGGGTTTCCCTGATGCTGATTCCAAAGACACCACAAGGAAAGAAAAGCACAGGCCAGGATCCCTACTGAACATAGACGGGAAAACCCTCAACAAGATGCGAACCAGCCGAGCTCTGTGGCACGTGTGGCGGTTCAGACACCAAGGCGGAGGAACGGGCCCCAGGGCAAACACCAGTTAGCGTGAGGCACCACGATAACAGAGGAACGACAAAAGTCCTCTCAACAGCCACCTGCCCTCATGAAGCCCTTCAGAGCTCTGGGTCACAAACGTCTTCAGGACCAGAGTGAGCAAGGCCATCCCCAAGCCCGGGCGAGAGCCCAGCCAGCCCACGGCTGTCCTCGGATGCCTCAGGGAGCGCCACCAAGCCCGAGCACTGTGGGGCCAGAGCCTCCTGAGGGGCAAGAGAGGGCTTTTGTTTGATCGATGCTCTTAAGCCACTGAGGCTTTCAGTCCTGCGTTATCTTTCCTGTGGTCAAATCACTCCTGTAAAGCCTGGAGCCCGAGGCATTGTGGTAGCCACTTGCAACACTGCGACCACCAGCGCCCCAAGCAGAGCCACTTCCTGGGGCTAAACAGCCCGCGGCTCTCAGGTTTGCCTCTCCTGGCGATCAGCTCTGTGAGGCCTGCGGTCCTGCCCCCTCGCTCCACGTCATGCTTCTGAGTTCCGCCGGGTGTGTATGATCACCTCGTTTCGGCCTGCTCCTGGGCGGTAACCCATAACGTGAGTGTCCTCCATGGGACAGACCCTGGGTCACATTCCGTTTGGGACTATCGTGAACAGCGCTGCTATGAACACACTTAGAGTGTCCCCGTGTGGACATGCCGTCCCATTTCTCCTGAGTCAACTCCAGGCGACGGAACTGCTGGGTCTTCTGGCAAGTATGAGGCGGTCACTTTGTGAGATCTGCTGTGCTGTTTTCTAGACAAGCTATTGAGAGCCGAGGTGGCTCGTTGTACAGGGCCACTGGAGGACTAAGTGACCGCCACATCACATGGACGGTATAGAAGCCGACATCAAAGCAACAGGGGACAAGCAGGGTTCCCCCCGCCCCTCGGGACCCAGCTAGTTGGCGCACCTGTGGCCTGGGGTCCCAGCCACCTCGGCGACCCACCAGCCCAGGGCTCACCCTCTGCTCGCTGAGCAAAGGCATGCTGCACACACACAGGTGCTCTGTTCGCCAGCAGGAGTGGACCAGTGACAGTGACCACAGCGACTACAGTAGCAATCATACAGGATGCTTTATGCCAAAAGGCATATTTTCTGAAAGAACTGTACTCAGAGCAGCTCAGCGGTCCTCAGAATAGAAATCGTGCTGGACAGCAACCCCCAGAGCAGAGAGCTGAACAGCTGGTCCGCCCGAGAGCATCCCACAGAAGACACTCTTGGCCCACCTCCATGGTGGCTGCTTCCCTTCTCAGCTGCCAGGCTGAGTCATTTCACTCAAATGGGGGAAAGAAGGTGAACAGAGGCCCACGGTCATGGGTCTGCAGTGTGCTCACTGCGTGACCACGAGTCTCTTCAGCAAAAGGGGAATTCTTTCTTTTTTTAAAATTTTTATTGTGTTATGCTAATCACCATAAAATACATCATTAGTTTCTGATGCAGTGTTCCAAGATTCACTGTTTATGTACCACTCCCAGTATTCCATGCAATACATGCCCTCCTTAGTGCCCACCACCAAAAGGGAATTCTATCCCCACTTTGTGCTGCCCATAGGACAAATGAGGGAGCACCCAGTCCCCATGGTGCGGCAGGGCAAGCATGGCGGTCACTCCCACTGTGCAGATGGGGCATGATGGTAGAGCCACTGCAGGGAGGACCCATTCCAGCTCCTGGCCAAGGCTGTGCTGCCTCAAGTGAGTGGTGATGCCCAGCCTCTGGCAGAGAGATGCCCACAGCAATGCTGTGGCCCCACCCAACATTTCCTCAGATTTAAGAGGAGTTGTTAGCCAACCACATGCACTTCAAACAGAAAGGCTTCAGGGGATGTGCTGGGGACAGAGGTGCTGGCCTGGTCCACCATCTCCAAGGTGACACAGGGGGTGCACAGCTGGGCTTCAGCAGAAGCGTCTGAATGCAGCCCTGTGGTCCAGTGCAGTAAACAGGTTCCCACGGAGGCCCTATCCTGCTCTCTCAAATCCAAGATCAAGAGAGAACTGACTCACATCTCAATGGCAAATGAGCATGAAGAAATGTCCGACTTCCTAATCACCAGGAAATGTAAGTTGAAACCATAACGGGATACATCTTCCAGGATGGCTAAAATGAAGACGGACAACACTAAGTGCTAACAAGGTTGGAGAGCACTCCACACTCCTGAGGGACTGGACAGTGCGGCAATCATCCAGAAAGACTGTGGTTGGGGCACCAGGTGACTCAGTCCGTTAAGCCTCCACCTCTTCATTTTGGCTCAAGTCATGATCTCAGGGTCATGAGATCGACCCCCCACACTGGGCTCTGCACTCAGCGTGGAGTCTGCTTGACATTTCCTCTCTCTACTTCTTCTGCCCCTCCTCCCACTCGTGCTTGCACGCGTGCTCTCTCTTGCTTTCTAAAATAAATAAATGAATAAATACCTAAAAAAGAAAGAAAGACTGTTGCCTGGTAAAACTGAACAGACACAGACCTATGGCCCAGCAATTCCACTCTTGGATTTATACCCAAAAGAAACGCATGCAAATTCTCCCCAAAAGACATGTATGAGAATTGTCAGACCCGCATTACTTGCCAAAGCCAGAACCAGCCCAAATGTCCGTCAACAGCCAAGTGGATGAGTCCTGAGAATTCATGAACTGCTGCTGCATACAACATCGTGAGACACAAGAGGACCTTGAGTGAAACACCAAGCACATGAGAGCACATTCCGTGTGATTCCACTTACATAAATACAAAAAAACAGGCAAAACTAATCTGTGGTGGCAAGTGGTCAAGACCTCGGTTACCCCGGGAGCTGTGGGAGGAAGCGCGTGTGGGGCTGTGGGGTTCCCGCATGTCTGGTTCTAGACTGGGCGTTGGTTTCTTTGACGTGTGCCGTTGACAGAAAGTCATCAAACCGTCCACTTCAAATGTGGGCACTTTTGTGTATGCATTGTGTAATTCACAAAAAGTCTGCACACTGGATGTAATGCACAGTTAATAATGCTATGTTTTACGTTTGAGAATTACTATATGTTGGCTAACAAACATAATGAATAATTTAATAATTAAATAGAAAATTGCTAAGAGAGTAGATCTTAAAAGTTCTAATCATAAGGGAAAAATTGTAACTATGTGTGGTGACAGACGTCAATTAAATTTATTGTGATCATTTCTCAGTCTATACAGATCTAAGTCATTATGCTGAATGCCTGAAACTAATACAATGTTATGCGTCAATTATATCTCAATATAAAAAATAAATAAACAAACACAAGGACTGTCAAATTTTTGTGTTGTCACATACTTGCTCATAATATATAGCCTACTACAAATCAAAAAAAGTTGACACACCAAAAAAAGTCTAATCCCTTTGAAATATAGATAGTGAGAGAATACAGAAATGGTTGAAAACCAACACACTACAAAATGAGAGGTCCAGCAGCCATTCGCACGGCCGGACTGTGTTCTGGCCACAGGTGGAGGACAGAGGGCCGCCGGCGTGATCTGCAGCACACCAGTGTTTACATGTCACAGTCACGCCGCGTGAGGCTCTGGTGCAGCCCACAGACCCTGTCAGAACTACGCGGGGTCACCAGGCTCCTTGCAGGAAAATTCCACGGAAACCAGGGAATCCAAGGTCTGCTGAGGCCGGGAAGCAGTCAGTACACCTCATCTCCCATGGCCCCCCCAGCCCCGGTCAAACTTCAGAAGGTGGAAACCTCATGCAGGAGATTCCCGTTCAACGCCTTCCTGCCCCTGCCCTCCCTCCTGGCTCCAGCTCCCATGCGGCAGTCACCCCAGCTCTCAGGAGCTTGCGAGCCACATACATAATTGCTTGTTGAAACTAATTGACTCCTCTGAGCTGAACTCCTCTGAGTGAATCTGCTGGTTAGTAACTGGAAGAGACTTCATCACCCCCATGATGATGCCCTGGAGTCCCCAGTCCTGACTCTCCCTGAGTCTAACGAGCCAGAACCCCCCAGCCTTCTCGTCGCCTGGCGCCTGGCGAGGCACCTCCCCCAGGCAGCTGCTCAGCCTGCCGCAGCCTTGCCTGACCTCCTTTTAATGATGCCCCTGGGAAGAGAGCACTTTGGTCTCTCAGCTCGTAAAACTTCTCCCACCAAAGTTGCCTGGAGTCTTTGTAAACTATCAATTTGATTGGGTACCATGAGGTTTATGAATGATTCCCCAATTGCCCGAAGAACACAAACTTTTTCTCAGAAACAGGGCTCAAACTAAAATACGTTCCCTTGGGTGAAGCGGGTCAGGGAAGGGCAAGAGGCTGAACAGGGGACTCAGTTCAGCTGCAAGAGCTGAGCTGCGTTGGAGAATAGCCCAGGAGGGGCAGAGCCGTCACCACATCTCAGCTCCTCGCAGGTGGAAAACATGCCACGCCGCGACCTGAAGATGCCTAGCAACTCGTAGCCACCAGGAGGCCGAGGTTCCAAGGCATGAAAACCAGTTATGGGCAGAGACTCGGGTGTGTCCAGGCCCCTTGCTGCCAGGGAGGGCCTGGCATCTCCCGGCCCAGCAGGTGCCTCCTGGCCAGCACCCACCTGGGAAGGAAGCTGTGGCCAAACTCCAAACTCCAGCTCCTGCCGAGATGCTTGCTCCGTGGCCCTCTTGAGAGTGAGCACAGGATTCCCACGTCTGCAGACCCAGGGTAAACAGGCCACCGCATTTCCACCTGATCTTCAAGGAATTACTGAAATAGTCCAAAGGTCTCAACTATCTAACCTTCAGCCTAGGCCTGGCGCGATCCAGGATACCCACACAGGCCCTCATTCGACGTCCATTCTCACCCGATGGGAGGTCACTCCAGCACGTATCTTCTCTTGTTCCCGCAACACCGAAATTGCCCTCAGGACTAGACGTCACCCTCAATAGTGACACTATCGCTGTAGGTTCACTCCGCTTCCTCCTCCAGCTGTTGCCATTTCCTGGCTCCTTGATGGGGCATCAGTGTGTCCTCTCCACTCACCCTCTTCCAAGACTCTGTCCGGACCGCCTCACCAAAACCGTTCTGTCACAGACTGTGACAGGTCATGTGGCCTCCCCCATGGTTAAGCCAGCTGAGGATGGGCAGGCGCCGTCAGCAGCACTGGCTCTCCACCTTCCTGGTGCCTGCCCTTCCCAGTCTCCTGGGCTGGTGCCATCACGTTCCTGATCTCTTAGCATCAGAGGGCTCAGGCTCATCATCCAACTTCTCTTTTCTCTCTCTAGCTCTTCCTTTGAGGTCTTAACCAGTCTTGTGACTTCCACAGCAACATTCTCAAGTAAGTGCCACTGCCCAGGTTCTCCCTGAAGTCCAGACCTGTGTCCAGCAGCTCACTGACCGTCTCCACTCAGATGTCTCCTCACCTCACAGACGAAATGTGTCCAAAGTAGAATCCTTAAATCCGCCCTACAAAACTTGCTCTATCTATAGCTTTTTCCATCTCTATTAATGGAATCCACCTTCTAGTTGCTCAGGCCAAAACCCTGAGTCATTCCTGGTCCTTCTTTTTTCCTCATATCCCATCAGCTATCCTATTGGATCTACTCTGAAAATATATCTAGACCCCATTGACTTCTTCCTTCACTGCTGCCATCACTACCACCTCACACTTGGATTATTGCAATGGCCTCCCAACTGGGCTCCCTGTCTCTACACTATAGTGTCTCCTCAACACAGCTGCCAAGGGGTCCTTCCAAATGCGAGATGGAGCTCTTCACCCCTCCACTCATAATACTTAAAGGTTCCCAACCCTTTCAGATCACAGTTAAGGTTCTCATCAGGACCTGCAAGGTTTTACATAATCTGGGTCTCCTCCACCCTGATGTCATCTTCTCCTGCCATATCCTTCTATCACCTCAATCCAGACACACAAGCTCCACAGCTCTTTCTCAAACACCCTGGAAATACTCCTTCCCCTGTAGAAGAGGAAAGGGTGGAGGGGAAAGGGAAGGACTCAAAAAAATGGAAGAGGAGAGCATGGGTGGGTAGACAGATGGATCAACAGATGGGTGGATGGATGAAAGGATGAATGGGTGACTGGATGGTGGACAGATAGCTGGGTGGACGAGTGGGTAGGTGCATGGATGGATGGGTGGATGATAGATGGGTGAGTGGATGGAAATATGGTGGGTGGATGGATGGATGGGTGGAAAGTGAGTAATCGGGCTGGAAAATGAGCAGGTGAGAGTGTTGATGGTACAGACACAAAAAAGAGCCACTGGCCTCTTCCCTCAAGGAGCTCGCAGGAGGAATCAACACTAATAAATAAACACTGTGACTTCCTTTTGCCAGGAAAAGGTGGCTTGAGATGGAGTCAGGAGTCACCCAAACAGCTTAGGGGAGAGTGGGCTTTAAGCACAGGCTCAGAGACAGCCATCCTAACCAGATGATTCAAACAGAAACCAAGTCCAGATATAGCCAGGTCCACAAGGCAAGGAGTCCCAAGTCAAGACCTGAGTCACCAAGTTGCACTTGGGTAGGGAGTTCCTCACAAGCCTGTTCTGCAGCCACAGATCAAACTTCAGGGTAGCCTAAGGCAGGAGGCATGCCACGAGCATGAGTAGCCCTGATGTGGATGAGGGGCAGCTGACCCTGAGGCTTTGGGGCTGCCTTGGGTGCCCAGACAATGGACATGGGGTTCCTGGGAGCACATAGAAGGCCACCCAAGAGCTGAACCCTAGAAAAGAACATTGAATCTGCACAAGAGGAAATGGTGTCCCTGAGAGCGGGAACAGCACATCAAGAACACAGATCAATGAGAAAACACAAGCCACAGAGAGGAGCCAGGTCTCAGAACAGCCACACCACCATCTGTGTGTCCATACTGGCATGGCCAAGGTGATAAGAGAGGATGGGTTTTCAGAACATTTGGAGCCACCCACCAGTACCCAGCCAGTGACCCAAGAACCATCTGACTCCTCCACTCCTCAGTCTACATCAGGCATGTCCCCACCCTTCAGATCTCCATCCCAAATACTTGCCCCCAGTCTCACATTGCCATCACACCGTTGTGTTCCCCTGATGATGCTGGAGTCCCAGTCTGTCCCCAGAACAAGCTCAGAACAATTTCTAAAATTCAGGTTCCTTTGGACCTCACTCACTTCTCCCTCCAAACATAGGAAGCTTCCAGGTGGAGCTATAAGTTCTTCCCACATTCAGATGCTGCTGGCCAGTCCCCAATGTCATTAGGTCTCTCTGTGCTGTGATCCCATCGCATGGCACTGCAATGGTGCCTGCACCCTATTTGTGGTGAAGGAGGGCACAGGCACGTGTGGAGGTTATTAGGACAGTTCTCAGCACCTACTGGTCATCTGTGCTCCCCCTTCCAGCCTCAGCTTGAGTGTCACACTCCCTAATGTCCCCAGTGAGGTTGGAGTACTCATGGCAACTTAGCCTTGTCAGTCTTGGTTACCTTCCACAGTCTGTCCTAATGGCCTACAAATCTGTCTCAAAGGACAAGAGCCTGGCCTAATGTGTTTCTGGTGTCTCCCCAGGACCCAATCAGCACCTGGAATACAGAAAGACACCAAAACATTTTATGAGCTAGTAGAGAATACCATGCTCCATGGTTGCTGCTATGAGGACTGGAAGTACAGAAGAATGAGCCAGTTTGAGAGAAGAGAGTTACATTTTTGACCTGTGGAATCTGAAATCCAACTGGACATTCCACCAGGTAGCTGGACAAGTAATTCCACAAGAAGGGAACACTAGGTGTTGGGAACAATCAGTGAACAGAAAGAAGCTGAAAAACCACTAGGGTCAGTGGTAACACTTGAGGAGACAGGTCAAAAGATAGACCCTGCAATATAACTAGACCTCAGAGGTACAGTAAGAATAGGCGAGGTGTGTGGGGGTGTGTGTGAGGATTCATGCACCAGACAGGACCTGGATGGCCTCCCTCCTCACAAGGGCTTGTCCATCCCTGGGGGGCTTTCCAGGGGGTGGAGAGATGAGGGACAGAATAAAGGGGACCCAGGCCTTGGGCAACATGACAGCTCACCAGAAAAGCCATCAGCTGTCTGTGTGGGCTCATTGGGCATCCAAGAATGGCAGATCAGAGGGAAGAGATTCTCCCCTGGCAGAGCTGCAAACAGCGGTGCATCAGGAAAGAGGCTGAGAACCAGGAGATGCACCAAAGGGAAGGTTTCACTTTTCCCTGTGTTTTCAATTGTTTGAACTTTAACTAAGTTTGTTTGTTTTCTGGAGGAAGGAGGGATAGTAAGCTAAGTGATGAACCCTCATGGGGAAGGTCTGGGTGCAACTTTGCAGACTGGCTGGCTGTGCTGGCCTCTGCCTGGTCTTACCTTGTGTGCAAAACAAGATGGTAAACTTGCCTGGCCTACTTTTCAGAGAAGCTGCGGGCATGAAATTATCTATAAAATGTGATGACCAGAGCATACGTAAGGAGTAACCACTGCTCACATTCACCAGATCAGCAGCATAGGAAACAGACCTTCTCATACTGAGGGGTATAAACTGGCACAGCCTCTTGATGCAACTTGGCAGTAATTTGTCAAAGAATCAAGCAGGAGTCCAAAGAGGCTTGTTCAGGCACATTCTTTGTAGTATTGTCCATAAGGGGAAAATACTGAGATCCACTAAGTGCCAATTAGTAGGAAGTTGGTGAAATAAATGATGGTATTGATTTACTAGGAAGATGACAAATTAAAAAAATAAGACTTAGAACTGTTATTTGTTGATATGAAAATATATATATTCATATATTAAATGGAAATTAAGGTTTCAAACTTTGATGTCCTGTGATAATATTTTTATTATAAGAGTGAGAATATACTTGGAAAAGCATTTCAAATGTGGTTCTTTCTTTTTTTTTTTTTTTTTTTTTACAGAGAGCACTAGTAGGCATAGTAGGCAGAGAGAGAGAGGGAGAAGTAGGCTCCCTGCTGAAGCAGAGAGCCCGATGTGGGACTCGATCCCAGGACCCCGGGATCACGACCTGAGCCGAAGGTAGTGGCTTAACCTACTGAGCCACCCAGGCGCCCCCAAATGTGGTTATTTCTTAACCATCCTTACAATGAGCAAATATGCTTTATTAATAAGGGAAAAAAGTAAGGTTATTTGTCCCCTTAAAAAAGTTCATATATCCATTAAAGAAACTGAAACACTAGTTAATAACCTTCAAGAAGAAAAAGCCCCAGACCCAGATGGTTTCACTGTTAAGTTCTACCAAACACTTAAGAAGGAAAAGATACTAGTTCTCTAAAGCTCTTCCAGAAACTAGAAGCAGAGGGAGTTACTTCCTAACTCATTCTATAAAGCCAGAATTACCCTAATACCAAAACAAGACAAAGACATTACAGGAAAGAAAAACTATAGATTAAAATATCTTGTGAACACAGATTTAAAAATCCTCAAAAATATATGATCCAATAAATCCAACAATTTCTTTCAAAAAATTATACACACAATCAGGTGGGATTTGTTCCAGGTATACAAGATGAGACCTGTGAAAATCAATTAATGTAATCCATTGCATCTAAGGGCTAAGAAGAAAAATCACATGATCATATCAATAGATACAGAAAAATCATTTGAGAAAATCCAACACCCATTCATGATGAAAACTCAGCAAACTGGGAATGGATAAACTTGATTTTTAAAAAAGTCTACAAAACTTGGGCGCCTGCATGGCTCAGCGGGTTAAGCCTCTGCCTTTGGCTCAGGTCATGATCTCAGGGTCCTGGGATCGAGTCCTGTGTCGGGCTCTCTGCTCAGCAGGGAGCCTGCTTCCCCCTCCCCCTCTGCCCGCCTCTCTGCCTACTTGTGATCTCTGTCAAATAAATAAATAAAATCTTTTTCAAACGTCTACAAAACTTGATAAACTTGATAAAGAACAATTTATATAAAAAAAAACCCCTACAGCTACTGTCTGATGAGAAACTAGATGGTTTCCCTCCTGAGACTGGGAAAAGGCAAGCGTATCCCATCTTGCTACTCACATTCAACATCACACTGAAAGACTGAGCTGATGTAATAAGACAAGTAAAGGAAATAAAAGTGTACACATTGAAAGGGAAGAAAGAAAATTCAAGTTCTCAGATGACATGATTGTCTATGTAGAAAATCCCCCCCCCAAAAAAAGACAAAGAAACTCCTGTAATAGTAAGTAATTCCAACAAGGGTGCAAAATATAAGTTTAATGTACAGGTCAGTTGCTTTTATATATTACTAATATCTCAGCAATAAACAAATAGGATTTGAAATTTAAAACACAATAGCATTTACATTGGCAAAAATTAAATACTTAGTTATAAATCTAACAAAATACATGTAAGTTCCACATGAGAAAAGAATAGAAAACTCCAAAGAAAGAAATCAAAGAAAATCCAAATAAATGGAAAGATGTTCCATGCTGGTGCATAGGAAGACTCAGTATGGTTAAGATGTCAATTCATCCCAATTTTATTTATAAATTCAAAGCAATCCCAGTCAAAATTCCACCAAGTTAACTTGCAGATATCAGCAAACTGATTCTAAAATTTAGCCCTCACAATACTAAAAGAAGGACAAAGTGAGAAGACTGAGACTACCTGACGTCAGACTTACTGTAAAGTTACAGTAACCAAGCTGAGCACTGGTGAGAGAACAGATAATTGCTCAGTGAAACAGAACAAACCCATGTGAGCACAGGCAACTAGTTATTGACAAAGAAGCAAAGACAATACACTGGAGAAAGTCTTTTCTTTTTCTTTTTCCCTCTTTTTAAAAATTTAAATTCAATTTAAATAACATATAGTGTATTGTTCATTTCAGGGGTAGAATCTAGTGATTCATCGATTGCATGTAACACCCCGTGCTCGTTCCATCACCTGCTACTTAATGCCCATCCCCCAGTCACCCCATCCTCCCACGCTCTCCTTCCAGCAACACTTAGTTTGTTTCTTATGATTAAGAGTGTCTTATGGTTTGCCTCCCTCTTTGACTTTGTCTTATTTTTCCTTACCTTCCCCTATGTTCATCTGGTTTGTTTCTTAAATTGAAAGGACCTTCTCTTCAACAAATGGTGCTGAAACACCTGGATGTCCACATGCAAAAAAAAAAATGTAGATACTGACCTTACAACTTTCACCCAAAAAATTAATCCAAAACAGATCTTAGAACTAAATGTAAACTGCAAAACTATAGAACTTCCGGATGGTAACATAAGAGAAAATCAAGGTGGCCTTGGGTTTGATGATAACTTCTTTAGGTACAACACCAAAAACAAGACCCATGAGAGAAAAAGTCAGTAAGTTGGACTTCATTAAAATTAAAATTTCTGCAAAAGACACATATCAGATAAAATACTTGTATCCAAAATATTAAAAGGACACTTAAAACTCAACAATAAGAAAACATCCAGTCAAAAAATGGGCAGAAGACATGAACAGAAACTTCTCCAAAGAAGACATACAAATGGCTAACAGGCACATGAAAAAATGCTCAATGTCACCAGACATTAGGGAGATACAAATCAAAACCACAATGAGATACCACCTTACACCAGTTAGTACGGCCAAAATTAACAAAGCAGGAAACAACAAATGTTGGTGAGGATGTGGAGAAAGGGGAATCCTCTTGCCCTGTTGGTAGGAATTCAAGCTGGTACAATCACTCTGGAAAACAGTATGGAGGTTCCTCAAGATGATAAAAATAGAGCTTCCCTAGGACCCAGCAACTGCACTTCTAGGTTTGTACCCCAAAGATACAGATGTAGTGAAAAGAAGGGGCACATGCATCCCAACGTTCATAGCTGCAATGTCCACAATAGCCAAACTATAGAAAGAGCTGAGATGTCCATCGACAGATTTTGGATAAAGAAGATGTGGTCCATATACACAATAGAATATCACTCAGCCATCAGAGAGGATGAATACCCAACTTTTGCATCAACATGGATGGGACTGGAGGAGATTTTGCTGAGTGAAATAAGTCAAGCTGAGAAAGACAATTATCATATGGTTGTACTCACATGTGGAACATAAGGAATAGTGTGGAGGACCACAGCGGAAGGGAGGGAAAACTGAAGGGGGGGAAATCAGACAAACTGTGAAAGACTCTGGACTCCGAGAAACAATCTGAAGGTTTCAGAGGGGAGGGGTGTGGGGGAAAGGGTGACCAGGTGACACGCATTAAGGAGGACACATGATGTGAAGAGCACTGGGTGTTATATACAAGTAATGAAATATTGAACACTACATCATAAAGTAATGATGTACTATACAGTGGCTAACTGAACACAATTTAAAAAATGAAAAAATAACAATAAAAAAAATAAATTGGCTATTAAAAAAATAAAACAAGAACCCAATTAAAAATAGGCAGACAGGGGCACCTGAGTGGCGCAGTGGGTTAAAGCCTCTGCCTTCGGCTCAGGTCATGATCCCAGGGTCCTGGGATCGAGCCCCGCATCGGGCTCTCTGCTCAGTGGGGAGCCTGCTTCCCCCTCTCTCTCTGCCTGCCTATGCCTACTTGTGATCTCTGTCTGTCAAATACATAAATAAAATCTTTTAAAAAACGAGGAAGACACCCCAACAAAAAAGAGATACAGATGGGAAATAAGCATATGAAAAGATGCTTATTAGGGCCAATTAAAACAACCATGAGATGCCACACACACCCGGTGGGATGGTTGACAGCAGCAGACGCTGGCAAAGATGCGGCCAGCAGAGCTCTCACTCACTGCTGGAAGGGACGCAAGACGGTGCAGCCACTTTGGAAAATAGTTGGCTGGGCTCTTATATTATTAAACATGGTCTTACCCTACTATCCAGCAATCACACTCCTGGGTACTTACCCAAATAAGTTGAAAACATAAATACACACAAAAACCTACATTTGAATGTTTGTAACGGCTTTATTCGTAATTGCTAAAATCTGAAAGCAGCCAAGATGTCCTTCAATAGATGAACAGGTAAATAAACGGTGGTTCATCCAGACAGTGGAATGTTATTCAGTAATAAAAAAGAAACGGGCCATCAAGTCACCAAAAAGAGCTGGAGGAAACTTACATGCATGTTGCTTAGGGAAATAAGTCAATCTGGAAACGGTCCACACCATACAACCCAATGATATGTCATAAAACTATAGAGGAGGCAAAAAGATCCAATGTTGTCAGGGTCAGGAGGGAGAGGAGGAGGGATGAGCACAGGGAACACAGGGTTTTTAGGGCAGTAAAATGATTCCGTATGATACCGTAATGGTGGATACACTGCATATGCACTTGTCAAAACCCACAGAAGGTATACCAGTCAGAGTGACCCCTGATGTGAATTAGGACCTTAGCTAATAATAATGTACCAACATTGGCTCATTAAGCGCAACAAAGTTACTCCCCACTAACGCAACACGGTACTAAGGACAAACCGGGGGAGGGGTAAGTGGGAACTCTACTTTCTCCTGCTTTCTATAAGCCTAAGAGTGCTCTTAAAGTCTATTACTTTAAAGATCCTTTAAAATTTTTCCCTTGAAAGGAAAGGATGAAAGAGCAGGAAGTGTTCAAAGCCCGTTCTTTACTGACTTATGGAGGACCCAGGAACCCTCAGAGCCAAGACCCAGGCTTAGAGGACTTGGAGCTCTGCCCCAGAGAGGCAGGAAGCCCGTGTCGGCAGGTTCCCAGGTGAGCGTGGGCAGGACTCAGACCGAGGCTTACACACGAACATCCATAATTCAAAGAGCACGACGTTCAAACTGAATGTTCAAAGAGCTGCTCTAACTTGTGCCCCCCATCTTTCTGGATGCCCATTTTGAAACCCAAACTTTCCTAAGGAAGGTCTGTCCAGACCAGGTCCGAGGCAGTCTTGTTCTGGTGTGACTTGACGCATCACAAAAGCAGCACAAGGAGGGAGTTGGGGGAGTCGAACCATGAGAGACTGTGGACTCTGAGGAACAAACTGAGGGTTTTGGAGGGGAGGGGGGAGGGGGATGGGTGAGCCTGGTGGTGGGTATTAAAGAGGACAAGGGTTGCGTGGAGCGCTGGGTGTGGTACATAAACAATGAATTCTGGAACACTGAAAAGAAATTTAAAAAATAAATTAAAAATTTTTTAAAAGGCTACATAAAGACCATTTAACTTTTTTTAATAAAGATTTTATTTATTTATTTGACAGACAGATCACAAGTAGGCAGAGAGAGAGGGGGAAGCAGGCTCCCTGCTGAGCAAAGAGCCCGATGTGGGGCTCGATCCCAGGACCCTGAGATCATGACCCGAGCCGAAGGCAGAGGCTTTAACCCACTGAGCCACCCAGGTGCCCCAAGACCATTTAATTCTTAATGCTCTGGAGCACCTTGCCAGTGTGAATCCCACCCTCCCAACAGCCAACGAGCCTCACCACGACCACCACATTGGCCGGGAGGTCCAAAGTTTGACCAAGATGCCCCAGCCGGAGCCCCCTCCCTGTCCCCAGTACGCACTCCACACCCTCTCCCCATGGGAAAGCCCTGAAGGACCCCGCATCCTCCCAGGCCGAGGAAGGCAAAGAGGACCCCCACCCACCCCATCCTGCGACCAGCTACAGTGTGGACCCCGCACTCACAGTAAACCATCACAAAAGAGAGTAAGAAAGGGGCACCTGGGTGGCTCAGTGGGTTAAAGCCTCTGCCTTCGGCTCGGGTCATGGTCCCAGGGTCCTGGGATTGAGCCCCACATCGGGTTCCCTGCTCTGCGGGGAGCCTGCTTCCCCCCCCCTCTCTCTGCCTGCCTCTCTGCCTACTTCTAAAAAAAAAAAAAAGAGAGAGAGAGAGAGCAAGAAAGGAGGGGGAGAGATGGCATTTCCTGCTGGTGGGCACGCAAGCTGGGGCAGCCACTCTGGAAAACAGCATGGAGGTTCCTCAAAAAGTTAAAAATAGAGCCACCCTAACCCAGCACTTGCACTACTGGGTATTTACCCTAAAGATACAAATGTAGTGATCCGAAGGGGCACCTGCACCCCAATGTTCACAGCAGCAACGTCCACAACAGCCAAAGTATGGAAAGAGCCCAGATGTCCATCGACAGATGAACGGATAAAGATGTGGTTCGCATGTACAACGAAACACTAGTCAGCCACCGAAAAGAATGAAATCTTGCCATTTGCAAGGACCTGGATGGAACTAGAGGGTGTTACGCTGAGCGAAATGAGTCAGTCAGAGAGGGACAGTTATCATATGACCTCACTCATGTGGAGTTTAAGGACAAAACAGAAGATCATAGGGGAAGGGAGGGAAAATAAAATAAGACGAAATCAGAAAGGGAGACAAACCATAAGAAACTCCTAACTCTAGGGAACAGACTGAGGGTTGCTGGAGGGGAGGGAGTGGGGGATGGGCTAACTGGGGGTTGGGCATTAAGAGGGGCATGGGGTGCAGTGAGCGCTGGGTGCGATCTAAGACTGACGAGTCACTGACCTCTACCCCTGAAACCAATAGTCCACTATGGTAATTCAATTTAAATAAAATAATTTTTTTTAATTTAAAATTTTCTATATCGGGGCACCAGGGTGGCTCAGTGGGTTAGGGCCTCCGCCTTCAGCTCGGGTCATGATCCTGGGGTCCTGGGATCGAGCCCCACATCGGGCTCTCTGCTCCAAGGGGAGCCTGCTTCTCTTCCTCTCTCTCTGGCTGCCACTCTGCCTACTTGTGATCTCTGCCTGTCAAATAAATAAATCTTTAAAAAAATTTTCTATATCACACTGATTGATTTGCAAATGTTGAACCACAGTTGCATACCAGGGATAAATTCCACCTGGTCATGGTGGATAATTTTTTTTTAAGATTTTATTTATTTATTTGACAGACAGAGATTACAAGTAGGCAGAGAGGCAGGGAGAGAGAGAGAGGAGGAAGCAGGCTCCCCGCTGAGCAGAGAGCCCAATGCGGGGCTCGATCCCAGGACCCCGGGACCATGACCTGAGCCTAAAGCAGAGGCTTTAACCCACTGAGCCACCCAGGTGCCCCGTGGATAATCTTTTTAATGTCCTGTTGGATCCTATCCGCTAAGATCTTGTTAAGAATATTGGCATCTATATTCATCAGGGATATTGGTCTGAAATTCTCCTTTAATTAGAAAAAAAAAGATAGCATCCCCCTTAGGCCTTCAGAAGCTACCTAATTCCTCATCTTGAGCCGCTGCCCCGGGGCCCTCACCTGGGCCAACGTGGGGACAGGGAAGGCCCACACTCTACCCCCCTGCACAGAGGGGCCCCTGAAGAACGATTAGCTGAGGACATGGTGCCAGGGGGTGGGGGTGGGGGGCAGGGCCCACGGAGGGGCAGGAAGCAGAAGAGCCCAGCGGATTCCCCCCACTGGCACCCCTCAGGGTCGCCCATCCTGGGACCCCCCATGGCCTCAGTCTCCAAGGAGAAGGATCTACACTGAAGGATGGATGCAAGGCAAGGTCACTTCCGGGTCGGTGGCTGGCGGCCCGCCGTGGTTTCTGGCTGATCCTCATCCATGGGGCGTTGAGGGGTCATGCAGGGTCTCTGGACCCTGGTGCCACAGAATATAAAGTTACAGCGTCTTCGCCTCCCTCCCGCCCGCCCTCCCTTCCCTGCCCCAGGCCGGTTTCCGCCTGCGGGGGATACCCGGGGTCTATGTCGCGATGAGCTCCAGTGTGACTCGCCATAATGACGTGAAGTGTGTCTAATGTCCTCACCCCTCGAGCACCCCTCGAGCCGTGAGCAGACGTCCCGTGGACACTTCAATTCACTGTCTAGAAAATAACTTCACGAAAGCGCAGACTTCAGAAGCGTCGTTAGCTACGCAGGGCGGAATGTACACGCCAGACAGAGAGTCTACGGGCCGAGGGGGTCCCACGGGGGGACACGGCCCCTCAGCACACTGGGCAGGTGTTGGCCAGCACCTGTGGGCACAGCCCCGCTCTGGCCGCTGGGCTACCACGAGAGCGAGCGCTCACCGGAACCCCCGGGCACGGCGTCTGTCGGGGCTGCCTGGCCCGCGTGTGCGGTGGGGAGGGGGCGAGGTCGTGTCCGCTGCGTGTGGGGACGGCAGTAACGGTGGCGTCTCCTGAGCGCTCGCTCCCGTCAGACCCTGTGCCGAGCACTTTGGCCGCACTGATCCATGCACCCTCACGGCTCACGACACGACACAGTCACAGTCTCCGTTCGGAGAGGAAGACCCAGACGTCAGAGTCGTTCCGTGACTTGCCCAAGCCAAGCCGGCAGAGGCTTGGAGCCCAAGTAATGATGGGCTGCGGGGCCAGACCAGGCCTGTCACAGAGGTTCTGGACCCAGAGGACCTCACGCGACTACACACTCAGAGGCCGAACCAAGCCCCCCCCTCCCCGTGACACCCGTGCCCCCCACAGTGCAGACCCCAGCAGGAGCCCTGGTGGCCGTGCTCGGAGGCAAACCCACACTGACTCCAGGTGGCCCTCAAAGGCTGCCAGGTTCCCTCAGGCTTCTCTGAATTCTCTCCACAGGCAAACCGCCCCCGCCGCCAAGGAGGAAACACTCGGGACACCACAGGCGCTGGCAGTGGGGGAAACTCCACCCTCACTCACAGGACAGCTATCAGCCCCCAAGACCCAGACCAGGCTGGGGGCCCACGGGCTGGTCTGCTGCCCAGTACTTGCTGGGCGGTGACCACTGGCAACTTCATACGGTGCTTCTTCTGGGCCATACGTCCCCATTGCTCTTCCAGAATCTGGGTTTGGAACTCCAGGGGCTGAGCACCCCCAGGCAAGGCCTGTGAGAGGGGTGGGAACCCCCTGAGGCCAGGATGGGATGGGGGGCCCTCCACACTGCCAAGCACCCAGCCCAAAGCCCCCTGCCACCCTGTGGTATCAGGGTGCTGTTCGCAGTCCGGACAGAGAGAATGATGCTGAGGACTGGCTCCCACACAGGGGACGGCCAGATGGCCCGGTCCTGCCTGTGGGTCTCCCACGGGCTCACCTCCCTTGCACCCACCTCCTCAGAGCCTCCTTGACGTCCTTGTTCCTCAGGGTGTAAATGAAGGGGTTCAGCACCGGGGTGACCACAGTGTTGAGCACGGTGACCGCCTTGGTCAGGTCCAGCGAGCTCTCCACCGAGGTCCTCACGTGCAGGAAGATGGTGGAGCCGAACCAGAGGAGGACCACGGCCAGGTGGGAGGAGCAGGTGGAGAAGGCTCTGCGCCGCCCGGCCGCGGAGGGGGTCCTGACGATGGTGACAATGATGCAGGCGTAGGAGACCAGCGTGATGAAGCAGGAGCCCAGGATGACGCAGAAGGCGATGCCGAAGGACGCCAGCTCCACGACGCGCGTGTCGCCGCAGGCCAGCACGATCCAGGGCGCGATGTCACAGAAGAAGTGGTTGATGACGCGGGAGCCGCAGAAGGACAGGCGCGCGATGAGGGCGGCCGGGACGCTGATGGCGGAGAAGCCGCCCAGCCAGGAGCCCAGGGCCAGGCGGGCGCAGCGGCCTGGCGTCATGAGGCTGCCGTAGCGCAGCGGCCGGCAGATGGCCAGCGCGCGGTCGTAGGCCATGGCGGCCAGCAGGAAGTACTCGGTGCAGCCCAGCGCGAAGACGAAGTACATCTGCGCCGCGCAGCCGCCGAAGGAGATGGCCCCGCCGCGCCGGGCCAGCGTGGCCAGGGTCTTGGGCGCGCAGGCCGTGGTGAACCAGATCTCCAGGAAGGAGAGGTTGCACAGGAAGAAGTACATGGGCGTCTGCAGGCGCCGGTGCGCGCCGACCAGCGCGATGATGGCCAGATTCCCCGCCACCGTGAGCGCGTAGGCGACCAGGAAGAGCGCGAAGAGCCCCGCGCGCAGGCCCTGCGGCCCCGGGAAGCCCAGCAGGATGAACGGCCCCTGCGCGGAGAGGTTCCGGCCGCCGCCCCAGGCCATGAGCCGCTGTTGGGACCCAGGCCGCCGCGGGCCAGTGAGAGGGACCTGCCACCCCAGGCCCCCACCGGAGGCCCAGGAACCGAGGGGCCGCCGTGTCCCCCCTCTCCGGGTCTCCTCACCTTGTATATGTCCCAGGACTCCAGCCAGGCCTAGGGTCCCAGTGGATGCCAGCGAGTGGACAGGGGACCTCGCCCTCTTGGGGGAAGTGGCTCAGAAGGACACTGGACCCAGGTTATCAGTTGCTGGCCACCTGGGGAGGGGGGGACATCTCCTCATTCTAGACTCTGTCACCTGGGGGTGGGGGGTCCTTACTCTAGACCCAAGAAGACTGGGAAAGGATAAGAATTGTCACGTTTTCACAAATGAAATTATGTATGGCCCAATTTTTAGCATTTTCTTCCAACAAACCAGATTGATTCCTAGTGAAACATGCTTACCTATCCACCCCTCGCCACACACCCAACACAACTGACGCAGGAAGCCCATGGGGGGCCCTGCTCCCCTTGCCTGGGGCTGTCTCCCTGGATTGTTAGCAGGAAACCAGGCAGCCCGCGGGCCCTGGAGTGTGAAATTGCAAAGTCATATGAGCAGCGCCCTCTCCTGGCTGGAAGCTGTGGGTGGCGCTGTTGGGGGGGGCCTGCGGGATGGGACGGGTGCTGGAGGGTGGCTGTCTACAGGGGAGGGAGAGGGGCTGTGGCACCAGTGAGGATGGGGGTTAGTGGGAGCTTGGTTCCCTAGAGCCCAATCCCTCCCAACCAGGGCTGGACCCTGCCCGCTGGCCGCGCTGGGCCAACAGGAACCCGAGGAGGGTCCGAGGGGCAGCTGGACAGAGGCTGGCAGTGACCCCATGAGCGTGGAGCCCAGAGCTCCCAGCAAGGCGGGAGGGGCCCAACCGGTGAAGGCTTCTCCCAGACCGTGTCCAGACACTGGACCCACTCCAGGACGGTTGCCCTCAGGAGCCGCAGAAACCCTGTGCACTTTTCTGCCTGTGCCCATCCTCCCCCCTGCCAAGCACAGGTGCACACAGTCACACACGGAGTCACACGCTGGTGCACACACCACATACACACATGGGCACAGCGTGTACCCTCATGGGCCTGGGCTCACCTATGTGTGCACACTCACTGCCTGAACGAGCCCCTGTAACACTCATATTGGTTCCTGATGGGCTGGGGTCCCTGGGCTGCGTCCCTTCCCACAGTGCAGTCAGCAAAGCTATCCTTAACAGTGCCAGCCAGTAACAAAATAAGCCACGCTCTAGCCACACCCGCTCTGAGCCCCTGCCTTGTGTGGCCATGTGCCATGCAGTGAGCATTCAGGCAGAAAGCAAAGCCCCAGCAGGGGAGACAGACCAGTCCCCTGCCTGTCCCAGGTCGCAGGAGTGGGGCCGCTGTGAGCCATGGCTGGCCTGGAAGAAGCAGGCTTTTGAGCAGGGTCCCCGTGACTCTGCTTCGGGGGCGCAGAATGCCCTTCACCTGCAGCCTCACACTCACCAGGACACAGACCGCTGCCCGGGCTGCACTGGGACCTGAGTCCACAGCACCGCCCACAAGCACTAGCCCCTGCCAGCCTAGCGCTCTGCCTGGGGTGTTGGGTCCTGACCCAGGGAACTGGGGCTCTTTTTCTTAGCCTTGACTCCACGACGAGCCTCATTTAGAAAACCATTTTCACTGTTGAACATGACTGTTACAAAGACAAAAAGAGGCCTCCGCAAGCCCTGCCCTGTCCAGCTTTCTCACAGTTCTGCAGTCCTGACTTTCCCCTTCCTCCCATGTGCCTGAAGAGGAGGACGGCTGGCCTGCTTCCCCTGTGCCTGGTGTGGAGGAACAGTAGACCCCAGCTGTACAGGGTGAGGACCGCCCAGATCCTAGGAATCCTGCACATCTTGCAAGGAGTCCCGTAATGAGGCCATGTTGAGGCCCCCCCAGGTGGTCCAACTCCTCGTGGGGGACAACAGGGGTGGGGGAATCAACCTGTCTCGGGAGAATCCACTTCCCCGGGTCAGCTTGGGGGGACATAGCACGGTTGGGGTCACTCACCGAAGGGGTATGAGCAGGTTCCAGGAGGCCCCCCTAAAGCAGCCAGGAAACCAGGAGGGTGAACGTGGGATGAGCCCAAGGACCCTCCAGGTGGGGCTGTGTCGCTGGGAGGGGGCACTCCCTGCGGCCAGCTGACCCTCTGACTTGCCAGTGAGGGACTCCTGTGGGCCGAACCGCTTGCTTCCCACTGCCTAGCTCCTGGAGACGTAGCAACAGCAGGAGTGGGGCTCATGAGCCGTGGCGGACCTGCTAGAGCACTTGTGCGGCTCCAGCATGTCCATGGCACTGGCCAGGAGTGCCATGGACGCTCCTGTCTGGCCCAGGAAGATGGTTTGGTCATCCACCAGCACTAGACCCGAATGCAATCCCCCAGCCCCAACTGCGCAAAACTGCTCTGCCCAGGTGACCCTGACTCTGGTCATTCAGAGTGGCCAGCACTGGCCAGTACAGCACAGACCCCAGAGCACAGGCACGGATGCTGCCCCAGCCCCCCTGCCATGGGAAGGAGCTCAGCAGCACCTCTGCTGTTGTCCTGCGCCTCTGGCTGCCGTCCTTGCCTCAGACTGTGGCCAGGCAGTGCCCTCTACCTCCTCTCTCCCAGGACAGTGCTCCACCAAGCCCTGCTGGCCATCAGCTAGCATGCAGCCCCTGGCACTCCAGCTCACAACCCAGGCAGCAGGTGCCCCTGGTACAGGGCAGCGAGGGGGGGTCCGGCAGCCTGGATAGCCCCCCTCCCCCACCTGCCCACCCACGAGGGAGGAGAGCAGACGGTGAGCCCTCAGCCCCGCAGGCAGCCCTCTGACACACAGGTTCCTTCTGCCCTCACACAGTCTCCCTCGGGCTCAGGCCTGCAAGGACCCTCTTGTTAATTATGCAGCTGGCATGAGACTGGCTCTAGGGGCTGGTGAGGGCCCCCAGGGTGGTCCTGGGCAGCGACCAGTGCCCTAAGCGGGTCCTCTTGCCCTTGGGCTGTGCCTGGCAGCTGTTTCTCACCTACAGGCCTGTCTCTTGGGGCCATGCCTGACACAGACTGCCCGCCCCGCGAGAGCACCTGGGGCAACGGTGCCCCGTGCACCCCAGGGCAGGTTCTGGCTGCACACTGGGTATTCTAGGCAGGTGCCCTGTGCCTCAGTTTCCCCCTCTGTAAACAGGGGGTTTGCTACAGGTCGATAGGCAAAGTGCAGGCTGACCCACTCCCCGCCCCCACCAAGCTGTCTTTGCGAGCGAGAGCCCAGCTGCACCATTTGATGCCAGGCTGCTTCCCTAGCTGGGGCCTCCAGCCGGTGAGCACAGGAGAAGATGTGCCATGGGGGGAAGAGCAGCTGTCGGCAAGGCGGCTTTGAACAGAACCCTAACCTCCAGACTCTGCCGGCATCAACTGAGGGGACCTCGAGACCTGTGGGGTGCATCCGGGGTTTGTGGAATTGGGCTCCTGGCCATGGGCCGGGCTGCATGCCGGTGGTCACTCAGGGTCTGGGCCTCCGCGGCAGGGACTCGGCTGCCCGGGGCTGGCATCTGGGAGGGGGAGGGAGTGTGCTCCCCACAAGCCTCAGCCTGTTTCCCTCATCGACATTGGCCAGAGCGGATCCTGCCAAGGCCCCGGGGACAAGGGACTCCGTGGCAGGCACACGGTGTGCAGACCCCTGCCGGCCTGCTCCAGCCTCGCTACCCTGCCCTGGGCTCTAGCACCGCCGTGGGGCCACTGCCTCACGGGTGTCTGGGCTGGGCTGCCCCTAATGGGAGCTCGTTAAAAGTTGGTGGAGGGTCTCCCCTGAGGCAGGAGTGTGGCCTCGTCAATTAACTCCCCAATCAGGGGCTGCTACTGATCTGGGAAAACACAGGCATCGGGCGTCTGTTTGAGTCCATAAATGCTATTTTTCCAAATATAACTTCCAAATGTAGGAATTTGGAAGATATAGAAGAAAGACTGTCAAAGCACAGATCCGTGTGGAGACCTGCTGTGCCTCCCACTCTCTGCGGTGTGTCTCCCCGGCACCCCTCCAAGCTCCTGTTTCTGTTTTCGTCATCAAGGTGTGGCTGACCTACAACACACACACACAGTACACACCTTCGTGGGTCTGAAGACGTGCGTGCAGCCGTAGTCCCCAGAAGCGCCACCGTCACCTCTGGAAGCCGCCCTCCCGCAGGAGACCCCCCGGCTGGCACCACACGCCAGTCTTGCACGGGAGTGCGCAGGAGAAGCAGACCTCCCGCTTCTCTTACAAACCTGCGCTGACCCAAAGCTTTTTTCAAATTTCTGACAATGTCCTCACCGCAGAGGAAGGGCGGTTCAGATCTGTTACTCCTCACGGACAAGACCGCTCTAGAGGTAACAAGGCCCAGGGGCTTGTGCCCAGAAAGGCAGAACCAGGCCGCGAGCTGGGGAGCCTCTCTCGGACCCCTTTCTCCATGAAGGGGCGATGGTCTCCTCCAGCTTCCTCTGCCCGGATCACATGGGATAACGGGCGCCACGGGCTCGTGAGAAGGGGTTGATTCTGGGTTCCTCAGGGGCAGACACGGATGCCCTCACAGACGGAAACTCTGAACACGGCATTAAAACGGGGCTCGTCCCGACCCCGACTGAGACAGTGCGGGGGCAGAAATCGGACACCACACTGAAGCCCCAGGACGCACGCAGATTTCCAGCCGGTGTGGGGAACCCAGTCTGCTTGACGGGCCTTCTGCCCAGCTGCAGGGTCAGTAAAGGGGGAGGAAGAGCCTCCAGGGCGGCATTTGTGCAGACATTTCTTTGAAGACGGAGGGGTCAGCCTCCAGTTGCTTCCTTTAAGCCAAGAGCTGCCATGGGTGTCCCGGAGTGGGGGCTTGGGGGGCGCTGTGCCTCCTCCGGCGGGCCCCTGAGCAGCCTCCGGGTCAGGAAAGGGAGAGTGGCTGTCCAGGGGTCTGCCGGCCCCAAGTTCACCAGGGAGGGGAGGTGGCAGCCCCACCAGGCAGAGGCAGCGGTGGGAGCCGAGGACCGTCGGGGCGGATGGTGGCTGTGGTGCACAGGGGGCTCCCACCGCTCCCACAGCCTTCCCCGGCACCCCGCCTGACCCCGGACCTCAAGGGGCCGCAGCAGGTCCTGAGTGGAGCAGAAGGAAATCAGGCAGTGTAGGAGTCTGCTGCAGCTGCTGGAACAAATCTCCACAAATCGAGTGGGTGACTTAGAATGTCACAAATGTATTATCTTCCATGTAGGTTAGAAGCTGGATATAGGGCTCTCTGAACTGAAGGCAAGGTGCGGGCAGGACTGGCTCCTCCCGGAGGCTCCAGGAGACGCTGTTTTCTTGCCTGTCCCAGTCTCTAGAGGCACCTTCCTTCCATGGCCCATGGGCTCTTCCTCCATCTCCAAAGCCAGCCATACAGCATCTCCAGGACACTGCTCTGGGATCACATCTCCTTTGAAAGACCCGCCTACCTTCCTCTCCTACCTCCGAGGACCCTGTGATGACACTGGACCCACCTGGGCAGCCTGGCTAGTCCCCTGACCTTGGCAGCCACCGGCGATGTAAATCCCCCTTGCCAAGGAACACAGCACTTTTACGGGTCCCGAGGATTATGTCATGGATATATTCTGGGGAGGGGGTGTCCTTTTTTGCATACTACAGATGGGAAGTAGGCGGAAAGCCCCCGCACCATGTCCCATGGGGAGGAGGGCCCACCTGGTGGGGGTCTTCTCCCAACATGCGGACTCCCAAGACGGTCTGTGTTCTGTGGCTCGATTCTCTGAGAGTTGTCAGAAATGTCAACAACTTGGAAATAAGTTTCCTGCCCAAACACATTTTAAAGGAACAGTTAGAGACAAAACAGAGCCATGTTTCAACTATGGCAGGCAGTTGTGATGAAAACAATCTCTACTTTTTTTAAGATTTATTTATTTGACAGAGAGAGATCACAAGTAGGCAGAGAGGCAGGCAGAGAGAGAGGAGGAAGCAGGCTCCCCACTGAGCAGAGAGCCCGATGCGGGGCTCGATCCCAGGACCCTGAGACCATGACCTGAGCCGAAGGCAGAGGCTTTAACCCACTGAGCCACCCAGGTCCCCAAAAACAGTCTCTATTTTTAAGAAGACATGCAAAAAATATTCCTCTCTCGTAATCAGGATCATGTGTCCAGGTCCTGCACCCAGACTGCCTCGACCCACACCTGCTGCACCAAGACCACACCTGGATCCCACGGCGGAGGCGTGAGCTGCCTCCAACCTATCTGCCAGCAGACAGCATTGCTCTGAGGAAGCTGTACCTGCCTCCTCGGGAAGCCACATAAGATGTGGAATTTAGGGGTCAGAATAATGATACCACCTCTTACCCTTTGAAAACTCTGCAACACGGTACTTCCTTCCAATTTTGACCTCTTGATACGGTAGAGCAGTGAAGACCACACCCTTTTGTTCTCACGGTCAAATCCCCAATCTTTCCAGAAGGACTAAGTACGGGGTGCAGGGAGCAGGCCCAGGGTGTGCATCCGAAAGGCGAAGTCAGACGCAGCAGAACAGGGAGCGAGGCGAGGGGCCGTGTGTCTGCAAACAGCGCAGCCACTGGTGAGAAGTGCAGAGGTCGGAAGAGAGCGCCAAGTCCTCAACGTACCGGAGAGTGGGCAAATCGGGAATAGCTACCAGTAAGGCCGGCCATCCCCAGCTCACGGGCACCACTGACCCACAAGACACACACCCTTCAGGCAGATGTAAGTAGATTAACCCTTAAGACTCCCTGAAGCAAAAGAGGGGAGACACTTAAGACACTTGCTAAAACTCCACCGAAATGATGCGTGACTTGTGACGGTATCATTCCTCGGTTATCACCCGTGGGGTACGCTGATTGCAAGAATACCTAGTATTAATCTTGTTTGGACAAATATAATTTAAGTGAGTTTGTTTGGGGTATGTATGTATTTCAGCTTTAGTTTGTTATAGGGAAGTTCTTTTTTGTTTTAAGAGAGAGTGTGCAAGTAGGGGAGGAGCAGAGGGAGAGACAGACCCCACACTGAGCACAGAGCCTGACACAGGGCTGGATCTCATGACCTTGAGATCATGACCTGAGATGAAAAGTGGGACACTTAAGCCCCTGAGCCACCCAGGCGCCCCAGGAAGGAAATTCACTTTAAGTGAAGTGATGTGTAGCTAATGCAGAGCCGTCGGGGTTTGTGAGATTGTGTCTCCATAACTGTGCCTTGGTCCAGCCCATCGTGGTCCTGTAGACGGCTCTGTGTGTCTGTGTTTCCATGTCTGTACCCACAAGTCTCGGCATCAGACCCACGCATGTTGGCGAGTGACAGAGAGAGCAGGGTGCCCATCTTAAAGAATCAGTTCTTGCCGGCCCTGGCCGCCCAGCGCCCTGTCAGGAGAAGCCATAGCCACAGTGCGGGGCGACACTGTGCTGGTGGTTCTGCTGACCAGACTCCGCAGAGCCCCACCTTCGAGACCCACCCCCAAGACACTGAGGACTGGGCTCCTGTGGCCTGGCTCACACCAGGGACCAGGATCAAGGGTGCCCCAAACCTAGCTTCCTTCTCAGCTTCTGAGCCTGGTCCTGACAGAACCCCCTTCTGGCCCAGCCCACCTTCTCTGTGAACCTCCTGCCTGAGAACCTCACCCTGTGCCACCCACTGCCTGCACCAAGGTGTCCCCCCTGAGAAGCTGTGTGGTTGACAGAGCAACGCTGAGAGACCTGGTTCCCTCCAGGCTGGATGGTCCTGGGCCTCCCTCCCCAGCACCCAGCAGAGAAGGACAGGAGTGCCCTGCCACCAGCACAGGAGGCCCCCATCTTTGCGAACCACCATATAGTAAAGATTTGTCTTTACTTCTGGGATCTGGCAGGGGTCTGATGGGTGGAGAAGATAGGGAACCATATCACTGAGAAGCCGCAACCTGGGAAAACCACAAGTTTTACAAAGAAGTAAAAAGCTAACTACAAAAACCTGACAATTTGTGACTAAAAGTGTGCCTGGGAGTAATGAGAGTCCATTCCTCACAAGCCCCATCTCTAAAACACAATCCCTGGAAACAGCGAACCCTACGATGTATGACAGAGGGGTCCCAGCAGATGCAGAAAGAGCAGTGTGCACAGAGGGAAACATAAGTGTTTATACCTACATTTGGAAAAGAAGAAAAATCTCAAGCCAATAAAGTAAAAACACCTTTAGGAATTTGGAAAATAAGAGCAAAATCAACTCAAAGCCAGTGGAAAAGAGGAAGTATTGAAACTAATACAGAAAGGAACTCCGTCAACATGATTACAGGCGATTATGAAAAACTGACAGTTGCCATCATTCTCCACAGTGAGGCACTGACAGCTTCCCTGCTGGGAACGGAACAAGATGAGAATAGCGGCTTTTGGATGCTATTCAACATCACACTGGAAGTTCTAGGCAGAGCAGTTAGGCAAGAAAAAAATAATGAAGGCATCCAGATGGAAAGGGCGAAGTAAAACTATCTCTATTTGCAGATGGCATGAGCCCTTATATAGAAAATCCCGAAGAATCTACACCCAAAAAATAACTAGAATTAATAAGTGCGTTCAGCAAAGTTCCGGAGGACAAGGTCAACACGCGGAATCAGTTGTGTTTCTGAAATGTGTTAGCAATGAACAATTCAAAATGTAAATTAAGAAAACAACTCCACTTACAAAAGTACCATAAAAGAATAAAATATATAGGGATAAATTTAACCAAGGAGGGAAAAGACTTCTACACTAAGAACTACAAAACACTGTGGCAAAAAAATTAATAAATGCCTAAATACAGGGGTGCCTGGGTGGAGCATTGGAGTTTTGGTTTCGGGTCAAGTTATGCTCTCAGGGTCATGGGGTCAAGCCCCTCACGGGGCTCCACGCTCAGCATGGGGTCTGCTGGGGCTTCTCTAAGCCTCTCCTTCTGCTCCTTCCCCTGCAGGCTCTTTCTATCTCTAAAGTAAATAAATACATCTTTAAAAATTGCATGGAATACTGAGTGTAGTACATAAATAATGAATTCTGGTACACTGAAAAGAAATTTTTAAAAAAGACCTAAGTGCACGGAAAGACAACCTATTCCTGGATCAGATGAGTTGAGATTGTCAACTGCTTAATGCCGCCCAAGGACCTACTGGCTCCGTGCAATCCCCTCACAACAGCATCTTCACTTTCGTTTCCCTTGCCTTTGGAGACGTGTCTAGCAAGAAGTTTCTCCAGCCTCAATCAAAAGGGTTGCTGCCTGTGCTCTCCTCTAGGGAAGATGTAAAATAGTAGCCCAAGGGTCACTTATTGTCTGATTGCTGAGGCCAGGACTTCCAGTGCTATGTTGAACAATGGTGGTGAGAGTGGACGTCCCTGTCATGTTCCTGACCTCAGAGGGAAAGCTCTCAGTGTTTCCCCGTTTAGGATGATATTGCTATGGGTTTTTTTAATATGATTGCTATATTGAGGTATGTTCCCTCTCTCCCTACACTCCAGAGAGTTTTATCAAGAAAGGATGCTGTACTTTGTCAAATGCTCTTCCTGCATCTATTGAGAGGATCCTATGGTTCTTGTCCTTTCTCTTATTAATGTATTATATCACACTGATTGATTTGTGGTTGTTGAACCAACCTTGCAGCCCAGGAATAAATCCCACTTTGTCGTGGTGAATAATCCTTTTAATGGACCGTTGGATCCTATTGGCTAGTATCTTGTTGAGGATTTTGGTGTCCGTGTTCATCAGGGATATTGGTCTCTAACAGTCCTTTTTAGCGGAATCTTTGTCTGGTTTTGGAACTTCATCAAGATAAACAGCTTTTGCAAAGGAAAGGAAACATTCAACAAAACTAAATGGCATCCTATGGAATGGGAGATGATATTTACAAATCCCTTATCAGATGAAGTTAGTATCCAAAATCTATAAAGAACTTATCAAACTCAGCACTCAAATAATCCAGTCAAAGGGCACCTGGGTGGCTCAGTGGGTTAAGCCTCTGCCTTCGGCTCAGGTCATGATCTCAGGGTCCTGGGGTCGAGCCCCACATCAGGCTCTCTGCTCAGCGGGGAGCCTGCTTCCTCCTCTCTCTCTCTGCCTCTCTGCCTACTTGTGATCTCTCTCTGTCAAATAAATAAATAAAATCTTTTTTAAAATCCAGTCAAGAAATGGGCAGAAGACATAACAGATATTTCTCCAAAAAAGACATGCAAATAGCCAAGAAACACATGAAAAAATGCTCCACATCACTCAGCATCAGGGAAATACAAATCAAAACCACAATGAGATCCCACCTCACACTAGTCAGAATGGCTAAAATTGGGTGCCTAGGTAGCTCAGCCGGTTAAGCATTTGCCTTCAGCCCAGGGGCGCCTGGGTGGCTCCGTGGGTTAAAGCATTTGCCTTCAGCCCAGGTCATGATCTCAGGGTCCTGGGATCGAGCCCCACATCAGGCTCTCTGCTCAGTGCTGAGTCTGCTTCTCCCTCTCCCTCTGTGATCTCCTTTGCTCTCTCTCAAATAGATAAATAAAATCTTAAAGAAAAAAAGAATGGCTAAAATTAACAACACAAGAAAACAGGTGAGGATGTGGAGAAAGGAGAACCCTCCTACACTGTTGGTGAGAATGCAAGCTGGTGCAGCCACTCTGGAAAACAGTATGGAGGGTCCTCCAAAAGTTAGAAGTAGAGCTACCCTACAACCCAGCACTTGCACTACTAAGTATTTATCCAAAGGATACAAACACAATGATTCAAAGGGTCATATTCACCCCAGTGTTCATAGCAGCATTATCAACAATAGCCAAACTATGGAAAGAGCCCAGATGCCCATCAACTGATGAATGGATAAAGAAGACATGGTGCAGGGCTCCTGAGTGGCTCAGTGGATTAAGCCTCTGCCTTCGGCTCAGGTCATGGTCCCGGGGTCCTGGGATCGAGCCCCTAATCGGGCTCTCTGCTCAGCAGGGATGCTGCTTCCCTTCCTCTCTCTCTGCCTGCCTCTGTGCCTATGTGTGATCTCTCTCTCTGTCAAATAAATCAATAAAATCTTTTAAAAAGAAGAAGAGGACATGTATGTGTGTGTGTAATGTATATACATATATATATAATATAATATTACCCAGGCATCAAAAAGAATGAAATCTTGCCATTTGCAATGAGGTGGGTAGAACTAGAGGGTATTATCTAAGCAAAATAAGTCAGAGAAAGACAAATGCCATACAATTTTACTCATGTGGAATTTAAGAAACAAAACAGATGAATATAGTGGAAAGGAAGGAAAAATAAAATAGGATGAAAATAAAGAGGAAGACAAACCACAAGAGAATCTTAACTCTAGGAAACAAACTGAGGGTTGCTGGACGGGAGGGGTAGAGGGACGGGGTAACTGGGTGATGGGCATCAAGGAGGGCACTTGATGGAATGAGCACTGGGTATTCTATGCAACTGATGAATCACTAAATTCTACCCCTGAAACTAATAATACAGTATATGTGAACTAAACTGAATTTAAATAAAGAATTTTTTTAAAAGAATAACAATGTGTCTGTTAGCCATTTGCATGTCTTCTTTGGAAAAGTGTCTGTTCATATCTTCTGTCCATTTTTGACACAATTATCTGTTTTTTGGGTGTTGAGTTTGAGGAGTTCTTTATAGCTCTGAGAAACAAACTGAAGGTTTTGGAGGGGAGGGGGTGGGTGGATGGGTGAGCCTGGTGCTGGGTATTAAGGAGGGCATGTATTGCATGGAGCACTGGGTGTGGTGCATAAACAATGAATCTTGGAACACTCAAAAAATAAAATAAAATTTTAAAAAATAAAGTAAATAAAAGAATAACAATGACATATTTCCCTTTCTTGTAAAATTGAGAAAAATGATTCTCAAATCAATATGGATTAGCAATGAATCCAGATTAACCAAAACAATCTTGAAAAAGAGCAAAATTGTAGGACTCACACCTCTTGATTTCAAAACTTACTACAAAGCTATAGTAATCAAAAGAGTGTGGTACTAGCATAAGGATAGACCTACAGAGCATTGGAATAGATTCAAGAGTCAAGAAATTAGCCCATATCTATGATGAACTACTTTTTGACCAAAGTACCAAGACCATTCCGTAGGGAAAGAACAGTCTCTCCAACAAATGGGCTGGCACGACTGGACATCCATCTGCAGAAGAATGAGGCTGGGGCTCTACCTCATGCCATATGCCAAAATTAACTCAAAATGGATCAACAGTGAAAACATATTAGTTAAAACTATAAAACTCATTAAAGAAAATATAAGATCAAATCTTGATGACCTTGGATTTGGGAAAGGATCCTTGGATTCGACACCAAGAGCAACAAAGCGAAGAAGAGGTGAGTCATAAAAATTTAAAACTTTTGTGCATCAGAGAATAGTACTGAGAAATTAAAATGATGACTCACAAAATGGGGTGAAATATTTGCAAATCTTATGTTAATAAGGGTCTAGTATCCAGAACATATTTTTTTAAAAACACATCTCAACAACTAAAAGACAATCTAACTTTAAAATGGGCAAAGGACTCGAATAAATATTTCTCCAAAGAAGACACACAAATGGCCAACAAGAACATGAAAACATGTTCAGTGCCATTAGTCATCAGGGAGATGCAAATCAAAACTATGAGATACCACTTCACACCCACCATAATGCCTATAATTTCTTTAATGGAAAAGGACAAATATTGGTGAGAATGTACAGAAACTGAAATCCTTGTACACTGCTGGTGGGAATGGAAAAAGGTATAGCCTCTGTGAAAAACTGCAGTAATTCCTCAAAAAGTTAAACATAGAATTATTATATGACCCAGAAATTCCACTCATAGGTATATATCCAAGAAAACTGAAAACCAATATGCAAACAAATACTTGTACATGAATGTTCAGAGCAGTACCACTCACAGTAGCCCAAAGTAGAAACAACCCTAATGTCCATCAATGGATGAGTAGAGAGGTAAAATGTGGTAAATCCTTGCAATGGAATTTATCCAGTCATAAAAAGGAATGACGTTCTGGCCATGCTGCAACATGGATGAACCTTGAAAACATGGTTAACGGAAAGAAGCTAGACACAAAACACCATACTGTATGATTCCACTTATATGAAAAATCTACAATAGGTATTTCACAGACAGAAAGCAACCAGTGACTGCCAGTGCTGGAGAGGGAGGAATAAAGAATGGGGCACAGAGCTTCCTCCTGGGGTGATGAGAACACACTGAACCCAGACCAAGACCACAAGGGCACAGCATCACTAAATCCCGCTGAAAAGCACGCTCTCACTAGTTCATGTGATGTTGTGCGAATTTCACTTCAGAAAAAAAAAAGGAAAATGAAAAAATGCCTAAAAGAAGGAAATCTTAAAACATTTCCATGAATATATAGACGCATATTATTCTGACCTCAGAGTAGCCAAGAATTTCCTTTAGAAAATGTGAATCATAAAAGAAAATTTTTAAATTTCTGAAAATTTGTTAAAATTAAGACCTTTAAGGGACACCTGAGTGGCTCAGTTGGCTAAGGGTCTGCCTCTTGGTATTGGCTCAGGTCATGATCTGTGTCAGGTTCTGTGCTGGGCGTGGAGTCTGCTTGAGATTCTCTCCCTCTCCCTCCCCCTCTGCCCCTCCTCTCCATGCTCTCACTCTCTTCTCTCTGCCCCGCCAAAAAAACACCTCTAACATCTGACCAAAGAAGATATACAGATGGAAAATAAGCATATGAAATGAAAAGTTGTCAACAAAATATGCTACTAGAAAATTGCAAATTAACACGAGATACTACTACTTGCCTATAAAAATGGCTAAATCTTGAAAACCCGACAATGCAAAATGGTGGTTCCGGTGTGGAGCAACATTGCTAGTCAGAAAGTGAAATGATAACTTCACTCTGGAGGATAGCTTGGCAGCTTCTCTTACAGCTAAACATACTCTTGCCATGTAATCCAGCAATCACACTCTTGGGTTTTTACCCAACTGATCTGAACACTTACGACCACACAAGAAAAGTGCACAGAAATGTTGTTAGCAGCTTTACCCAAAGTCACTCAAAACTAGAAGCAACCAACATGTCCTTTAATAGGTGAATGGATAAAGTCTGAAAAGCCCGCATACAGTATGATTCCAATTATATGACATTCTGGGAAAGTCAAAACTACGGAGATAGTAAAATGATCAGTTCAGAGAAAAGGAGAGTGTTGAAAAGGTAAATCTCAGAGGACTTTAAGGGCAGGGAAACTATTCTGGATGATCGTGTAATGATGGATACATGATACTTGTTGAAACCCACTGAACTTTACCACACAAGTAGTGAATTCCAATGTGTGCAAATTTTTAAAAAGTTGCTCAGAACATTTGGGGATCCGGGATGGATTGCATAAAGTGACGATCTGACCATAGGAGTGGGGTGTAAGGCTGCTAATCTGAATAACCTTGGCAGTGAGCGGCTTCTGTAAGACCAGCAGCAAGAGAAACTGCGCGAGCGTTGACCCTGGCTGACAAGCCAACCGTCCCGTTGCCGCCGGGCACGCACACTGGAAGTGAAGAGTCAAGTAGGCAGATGTTGGAAGTAAGACCAGTAAGGGCAGGAGGCTGGGATGACCACACAGTGGTGGATTAGAGATGTCGGTAAGGTCTTGTGCTCAACGTGACATGGGTACAGATGGCTCCGTACAGAAACGGCTGTAGATGTGTGCAGTGACTGGACTAATATTCACACATAACCCTCTCTTCTCTGTCTGCTGGGAGGGCCTGGAAGACACAACTCAGGAGCAACAAGCTTACTTAGTGGGGGCCCAGGTGTCCATGTCTAATACAAAGTACCGGATATCCTTGGGGAAACAGCTGAATCTACAGCTGGGGAAGGAAGAGTGCAGAATGAGCCTGGCACATCGCCTCGTGCCTGAGATGTAATAAGTGTTCGGAAAGACAAAAACACAACAGTGGGGTATGTCAAAGGGGCTCAGGAAACAGCTGAGTGCTCTCGCTAGCCAAAGCTAGGCCAACAACAAAAGAAGCACAGTAGTACTGGAACATAACCCAAGGTATGAGACAGATATCCATGAGTCCCTACTGATATAAACTGATATAAATGGAAAGAACAAACGTCCCATGAGGAAGAATTCCAAATAATCTGTGTACATGTTCCTCTCTCCAGGAGGGAGAACACGACTTCCCACCCCTTCAACAGGGGCTGTGCACAGCGACCTCCTTCCAAAGAGGACGGTATGGAGGGGGTGTGGGTTACCTGACCGTGAAGACACCTGACACATGGCCTCAGCTAGGGACCATCCATGGCCATCCATGCAGATAACATGTGGCCTTGATGTGTGCTGGGAATGGCACTTCTCGTCTATGGTCTTCCTCTGAAGATCCACAATCCCTGTCTAGTCATGTGAAAAACATGAAACACATCCCAGCTGAGGGACATTGTACAAAACAGATGACCAGAATGCCTCAAAATTGTCAAGTTCATAAAAAATAAAAATAAAAATAAGGGAAGTTTGAGAAACCCACAGTCAAGAGGAGCCTAAGGAGATATGACAACTGAATGTAATGTGGGATCCTCTATTGGATCCTGGGACCAAAAAAAAAGGACATTGGATAGAAACTAAGGAAATCCAAACAAAAAGGAGGGCATCTGTGATGAGCCCCTGGTATTGTATGTAAGTGATGAATCACTGAATTCTACTCCTGAAACCAACATTGCACTGTATGTCAAGTAACTAGAGCTTAAATAAAAATTTAAAAAATTAAAATAAAAATGGAAAATGGAAATTAATACCTAACCAAAAAAGGAAATCCAAATAAAGTATAAATTTTAATTGATAAGAACATATCAATATCAGCTCATTAATTCAAGAAATGTACCATGCTAATTAATGTAAGTTACTAGCACTAGAGGAGACTGGTTACTGCATGTATGGGAACTGTCTATATTACCTCTGCAAATTTTTCATAAATATAAACTGTCCTAAAGTAATTTTGAAAACTGTTCACCAAAACACATCCTAGGGGCGCCTGGGTGGCTCAGAGGGTTAAGCCTCTGCCTTCAGCTTGGGTCATGGTCTCAGGGTCCTGGGGATCGAGCCCCACATTGGGCTCTCTGCTCGGCAGGGAGCCTGTTTCCCCCTCTCTCTCTGCCTGCCTCTCTGCCTACCTGTGATCTCTGTCAAATAAATAAATAAAATCTTTTAAAAAACACATCTTAAGGAACTAAAAAAGAGTTCCTGTAACCTGAAGAAAGATACTTACAAAAGATCTTAAAACTTACAAACCACTCATGAAAGGAATCAAAGATACCACAATTACATTGAGAAATGTACCATGTTCATGGATTGGAGAATATTGTAAAGATGTTAATGTTCCCAACCTAACCTATAGATTCAAAAAAATTCTGGCAGAATTTTTATAGAAAAAACAAGCTGAGTCTAAAATTCATGGAAGAGAAAAGGAGCTAAAAGAGCCAAAGCTATTTGGAAAAAAGAACAAAGTCAGAGAAGCCACAGTACCTCAACCCAGTTGCGAGGCCCATGAAGCTGTAGTAACCAGTGTGGTATTGGGGAAAGATAAACATGTAGAAGTGGAATGAGCTAGAGAATCCAGAAATGAGACCCACACAAAGAAGAAAAGTAATTCAATTTTCAACAAATAGTACTAGAAAAAATCAGCTATCGATATACATAAAATGAACTTTGCTCTGTAATCCACACTCAAAATGGACCAATGACCTAACTATGAAACCTTAGACATATGGAGAAAATGTTCATGCACCAAAACTTCTTCAATACAACATTAAAAACACAATCCATAGAAGAAAAAAGTACAAACTGGATTTCATCAGCTGCAGAACTTCTGATCTTTGAAAGACTATTGGTTGAGTTGAAATACAAGCCATGACTGGGGGCGGGGGGGGGGGGCATTTACAAATCAAATCTCTGATGGAATATCTGTGTTCAGAATTTTAAATGCTCAAACTTTAAAGGTAAAGAAACTACCAACTGAATAAGCGAATGGGTGTAAGACTACCCACCGAAGACTGCGTAGTGAGCACACAGTCAACGTCAGTAGTCAGTGGGAAATGCTGGTAAAAACCGTTAGGAGGGGCACCTGGCTGGCTCAGTCCATAGAGCGTGCAATCCTTGATTTCTGGGTTGTGAGTTCAAGCCCCACACTGTTTTAAAAAATCTTTTAAAAGATTTTTTAAAATCTTTTTTAAAAACCCAACACCACAAGGAGATACCCCTACAAACTTTTTAGAGTGAAAGTTTTTCAAACTCTATACCAAGGGCAAAGTGGCATAGCTACTCTGGACAACAGGTCAGCAGCTCCTTCCAGTTATACTGTATGTGTTTAACAGCTGTTTCCGGATGTTGGACAAGAGGCAGTGCAGGACTGTGTCCCTAGAGGGCAGGTAAAGGGACAGGAGTTCTGGGCATCATGCATGGTTTGGGAGCCAAAGGGAGGAGACACACACCGGAGCTCGGGGACACTGAGGCAGGTGTGAGTCCAAGGGGTGACCAGACTTGGACCCCCACTTGTAGCCAAGATGGAAACTGAAATTGGATTTACCATCCCACCTGGAAGGAAACAGACAAAATTGTGAAAGGAAAAAAAAAAAAAAAGTGGTTTTTAAGACCCTGAACGTGAGGCAATGAAAGATAGTGACCCTGAGAGAAGGGAAGCAAAGAGACGGTTTTAGCTTTCCTGGCTCACTGCGAGGTTTTCAAGCCAGCAGACAGGGAGGGGGACCAGGCAGAAGGAGCCAGAGCCCCCAGCTGACCAGACAGGCGGACCTCGAGCAAACGCAGCTGCCAAGAAGAGCAAGGATCTTAGTGACAGGAAAAGGCAAGACCTAAAGGACAACATAGAGCAGGACACCCTTCCATACAGTCTGAACACAGGCGACACTAAAAGATCTTGTCCTAATTAGAACACTTGAAACAGCAGGGGAACCCCAGAGAGTGGGCCCTGGGAGAGGGGAGCCCAGGGTCGGGGAGGAAAGGAGATGAGGTTTACAGGTGGTTGGTTAGCTGCGCTACTTTGTAACCAGATGAGTAAAGGGCGTGCCTGGAAAAGAAGAAACTGGAGGACCTTGAGACTGGGGGCGGGTCCTCGGACCGGCCTCCCCCGCGCCTGGCCGCCTGGAGGGCAGGCGACCTGCAAAGACCTATTTGTGGCTGAGGAGAAAGGGGGCAGGTCCGACCCATCCCTCCAGGACCCTGCCGTGCCCCTTCACAAATTGCTCGGAGAGTCCCGAGAGTCCCGCGCAGGTGGGAATTTGCAGTTAGAGTCCTCCCGATCTGGAGCCGAAGACCTGCGAGGGAGGCAAGGCCGCGAGCGAGCCTGATAAAAGCCACCTGGGTCCAGAGGCAGCGGGGCCGAAGGAGATGCGGCGCGCTTTCCCACAGACCCTCGGAGACCTGCGGAGACCCCGCGGAGGCCGCGCATCTTGTGCGGGGGGGCAAGGTTGTTCTTGAGGCCAGGGCCTGGGGAAGGGGAGGCGGCCGGTTCCGGGAGGGTCTCCAACACCCTCCGTCGGCCTGGGCGGCACAGAGCGCAGGGCAGGAGCTCCTGGACCCCAGCCCCCGGCGGCCTCAGCCCGCAGGTCCAAGAGGGTCCCACCGACCGAGGCCCCACCCTCTGTCCTGCAGACACTTCGCCAAGAATTTGGGGGGTGGTCCTCATCTCTCCGCACCCCGGCCTGTGCCCCCACAGCTCAGAGCGGCCTGCGCAGCCCACCCTCCGTCAGCCGGCTCCCCGCAGGGCTGAGGGGGTAGCGGGGCGGGGGGCAGCTCCAGCAGCGCGGTCCCCTCCCCGGGGCGAGCAGGAGCGGCCGGCTCCCCTCCCCCCGGAGGGGCGGGAAAGCTTGGAGAAGACCCTGGGCCGCCGGTGGGGACGCCTGCCCGCGCTCTCCCTCGCCCACCCTCTCCCTGAGATACGCCCATCATTCAGACACCTAACTTCAGGGGTGTCCTACCAAAGTCCCAAACACCGCAGACCCTTAGCCGCTCTGAGTGGACCGCTTTGCTCATCTCCCAAACAGCCATTTTGCTGCTCAGAAAACACAGGTAAAAGACCTCAGGCTGGCTCAGGCATGGTCTGAGGACATCAGAGCTGGGGATGAGCCCCCCTCCCTTCTGCAAATCCCCTGGCAGCTTGGCTCAGCCCTAGAGAGCTCAGTGGCCATCAGACGGAAGTGGTGTCCTTCCCCAGGCAGGAGCAACAGAAAGGAGCATTCTTCTGGAAGGAGACCTGGGTGAGGCTGGGAAAGTGCCCAGGGACACAGCCCGAGAAGACACAGTGGGCAGAATAGGTCTTGTCTCTTGCTGTGTGTGGTGTGCAAACCTAGGTGTGTGGTGTGGAAGTATGTATCCACCTGCAGAGATGTGGAGGATGAGGCACACCTGGGAGCGTGTAAGAAGTGCTCACCTGGGGGTGTGAGTGCACCTGGAAGGATGGGCATTTGTGCATATGTACGCACGTGCATGCACACACACCTGACCCTGTACGTGGGTGGGGGGGGAGCAGGAAGAGCCTACGCCTGCGGGCTTCTGTAGGAAATCGGGACTAAGAGTATCTGCACCCAAGGTCCCTCTGCCGGGTGCTAGATCTGGGAAACTGCATGTTGGACTGGGGGTGGGGGTGACGGGTCAGTAGGGCAGCACCTTGGAGAGCGAACATAGCACACCTGCCTCTCTCTGCTGCTCCAGGGTGCTCAGAAGAGACTTCCCCACCAGGGAGGGTGATGAATGACTCCACTGAGACCCTGGTAACAGAATTCATCTTGCTGGGCTTCCCAGAGCTGTGCCACCTTCGGGGGCTGCTTTCCGGGTTATTCCTCACGATCTACCCGGTGACCATCCTGGAGAACCTGGTCATCGTGGTGATCATCCGAGCCAGCCAGCAACTGCACACATCCATGTACTTCTTCCTGGCCAACCTGTCCGTGCTGGAGACCCTCTACACCTCAGTCACCATCCCCAAGCTGCTGGCTGGCCTCCTGGCACGGGCGAGGACCATCTCCTTCTCAGGATGCCTCACCCAGCTATTTCTCTTCCTCTCGCTCGGATCCTCTGAGTGCTTCCTCCTGGCCACCGTGGCCTGGGACCGGTACCGGGCCATCTGTGCCTGGCCCTCAGCGCCTGGCTGGGTGGCTTCCTGGCCTCTTTCGTGTCCATGGCTCTCATCTCCCGCCCCAGGTTCTGTGGCCCCAATGTCCTCAACCGCTTCTTCTGTGACATCTCACTCCTGCTGCAGCTCTCGTGCTCTGACACCACTACCATCGAAGCTCTGGACTTCGTGGCAGCCCTGGCTGTGCTCGCAACCTCCCTGCTGGTGACCATGGTCTCCTATGCACACATCCTAGTCACAGTGCTGAGGATCCCGGACTGGGACGGCTGCCGGAAAGCCTTCTCCACCTGTGCCTCCCACCTGGTGGTGGTGGCCACCTTCTACACCACCACCATCTTCATGTACGCCCGGCCTCACGCTGCCAGCTCCTTCGATATCAACAAGCTGGTTTCCGTGATCTACTCAGTTGTGACGCCACTGATCAACCCCATCATCTACTGCCTGCGGAATCGAGACATCAGGGAGGCTCTGACCAAACTCCTCTGAGCCCCTGGTCCCTCCTGAGCACCATCTGCAGGAGGCAGAGCTCCCTAATGCCTCTCCTCGAATCTGTTCACAGCCTCCGGCCCGCCACCAGGCAGCCCACAGCTCTCTCACTCTGAGCCAGAGCTGCCAGGAACCCAGGATGCCCATGAGAGCATCTGGACAAGCGTGGTAAAGCCAAAGCTTCCTGCCACCTCTCCCATCAGCACCTGAAGGGGAACAGCTCCCCAGCAGGGCCCCCAGCCCGGGAAGAGCACAGACCCCAGCTCGTAGGAAGGCCCCACTTCATTGTCACTCCCTTCACCACCTGGGACAGGGCCAGTTTCCATGGTGGCCAGCCCCACTTCCCGGCCCTCCTGGGTCCTACCTGCCCTGTTCCTGAGCCCACCTGGATGGCCTCCATTGCCTAAGCAACCAACCTCGGCTGGCCGGACAGTGAATGAAGTGTCTGGGCAAGGCCAGACGGTGCCATAGGCCACACACTTGCCACCTTTCCTCAGAAACAGGAATGATACTTGACTTAAAACTTGATGGGTCTAGTGAGTAGATGGCATGCCCATACTTGGCTTTTCTGCCTTTTATTTGTTCTCTGGCACTTAGTGGCAGAAATTGGGTTGATCCAGCACCTTCCTTCTTACTGGGCTGCTGTCCCTGGTCAGAGCGAGTGGTTCTGACTCGATCCCTTTGCTTCCCACACTCCAAGTCCTCCCCTGCCATGGCCCCGGGTGCGACGTGTTCGGTGTGCGCCCTTGGACAGTAGGCATGTATCTGCAGACGTGCCGGGTTGCTTGGCATCGAGAGTTTGAAATTCATAGGACTGATTTGGTGCTGTAAATATTCTCTGACTGTGTTGCTTTATTATTTTGAGGTTATGTCATTAAGTACATGAAATTTAGAACTGTGTTGTCATCTTCCTAAATTTACCCTTCTGTCATTAAGAAGTGTTACTCTTTGTCTCCAGTAACACTTCTGCCCTCCTCCATCAAGCTTCAAGTGCACTCGGACTGATGGCAGCAGAGCCGTGCCAGCCTCCCTCCCGTTCGTGGCTGCTTGTGTGACACGTTCTGCACCTCTTGGCTTCTGACCACTGCAGTCATCAGCTCTGTAAACCACACTTCTGGGTTGTCAGCTTGTTTTTACTCCTCTTAGGTGATTGGGTTTCCCCCACTTCTGGAAGCTTTCAAGGTCTTCTGACAAGAAGTGTGGTGCCTGGTCCCCAGGGCGTGCTTTTCTTTGTATTTATTGCGTCTGGAGTGTGTGATGTTTCCAGAATCGTGCCTTGCCTCGTCAGTTTTTGAAAATGTTCAGCATGTGCCCCTAAACACTGCCTCTGCCCCAGCCCTCCGCTGCTCTCCTTTGGTTCCCCATGTCCACATGGGGTCGCCATGGGGTCCACGTGGGGTGGGCCTGCGGCAGCCTCCCCTGCACGCCAGCAGCCTGTTGTCTTGCTTTCTCTCCGTGCCTTCTTCTGGGTGTCTCCTCATCTTCCGGGTCACGAACTCTCCCTGGCCAAATCTAACCTGCGCTTTTAAGTGTATCTTTTCAGTTCTAGAATTTCCATTTGGTTCTTTCCGCTTCCCACTCTCTGTCACCTTCTCTGTGTTGTCCTAGTCCTGTAGGCACATGTGTGCTCCTCCGTGACGCTGTTCGTGGTCCTGGTTTGCCTGTGGGGCTCTTTCTTGCCCAGTCTAGTAGTCTTCTTGCTGTGACCTTTTATAGCATCTTAATATCTGACCGGGTGTCCTTCTTTAATCTTGTTTTTCAAAATGACTTATATGAGCACTTCTTTTGCTTTTCTATATGGACTTTAGAAACCCTCAGGTTCTCTATGACTTTCCTCAGGCCGCCATAACAGAGTGCCATAGCTGGGATGGCTTAACACTAGAAACTCATTTTCTCATGGTTCTGGAGGCTGGAAGTCTGGGACAGCGTGTGGGCAGGGCTGGTTCCTTCTGAGTCCTCTCGCCTTGGCTCACGATGGCCGCCTTCTCCCTGTGTCCTCACACGGCTGTCCCTGTGCTTGTCTCCGGACGTCCTCTTCTTGGAAGGACGGCAGTCAGATTAGACCAGGGCCTGCCCTCCTAATCTCACTCTACCTTAATTACCTCTGTAAAGACCCCGTGTCCAAATACAGTCACATTCTGAGGTCCTAGGGGTCAGGCCTTCAATACAGGAATTGGGGGGCCAGGACTGTGCATGGAGCAGCAGTTCGGAGCCTCTGGGAATTGAGAGGGTCTGATGGAAACTAAGAGAGGTCACATCACACCAACAAACTGGTCCCATCAGGTCACGGTTGAGGAGGTCCTGCAGTCCACCCCTAGAGCCATCAGGCGAGCTGGGTGTCCCCAGGCAGAGTGGCTGGGTGGGGTATCCACAAAGGTGGAGAGCAAGATGGCGCCACTTCAAGGAATCCCAGGGTCATACCCAGCAGGGACTGGGAAGGCTGGCTGGCTGGGCCACCTTGCTGTGCAGTGGCCACGGGGAGGGCTCCCTGAGGGATCTGAGCAGTGGCACTGCAGGATGGTTAGAAGGTCACCCACTATCTCCTTTCTGGACACCCGAGGGCCCTGGACATCCTCTCCTCCAGGCACCTCCCAGGGAAGAGCAGTGGACACCAGGATCTAGGGCTCTGGGGCTGCCCTAGCATTCTGCGGCCCGTGTCTGGGACACACCGTCTGGGGCAGGGATGAAGATCGGGAACCAGAGAGGGGGAGGAGGGTGGGAGAGGGGTGGAGTGAGGATGGAGGGGGTGGGGTGCTGGGTGCAGGAGCAATGGGACGGGGCTGTGTGCCCACTGGGTGATGGAGACAGAGTGGCGTGGACGCGAGTGGAATCAGGAGATGGGGTGGGGGGTCGGCGGGTGGGGGTAGGAGTTAGGACGGGGTGCGGCGAGGACGAAGGTGCTGGGAAGGGAGAGGGGCTGCGCGCTCCTCTCAGACTGCCTCTGTCTCCTCCCTTCCCGTCTCCCGGGGGATGGGCCTCCGCGTCTGCCCGCCCCCAATCCTAGGGCGGAGGCCTCGCGCAAAACCCAGACTCCCGGCTCGGGTGCGGGGTCTCCGCCGCAGCCCCTGGAGCAGCGGCTCCGGCCCGCGGTTGCGACAGAAGCCCGCGGCGGGTAAGGCCGGGCAGCGGGATCCGGGAGCGCCGGAAGGCTGGGGCGGGCACCCGCGGGGCTGCGGATGGAGGCGCCGCGTGACGATCGGAGGCCCCGGGAGGAGGGTCGAGCCGCTACCCGGGTCCCCGCGCCCGGATTCGGCCCTGCTGCTCAGCCGAGCGGTCGGGGGTGGGGCGGGAGGGAACTGTGCCCTGGGTCCCGGCCTGCGGGGGCGGGGTCTGCACTGTGTCACCGCGGCGAGTCCCTGCGCCGGCCCGCGCCGGCGGTGAGGCCAGGACCCCCCGCTCTGGGTCTGCGCGAAGGGCCGGGAGAGCCTGACAGGCACACGCTTGGTCCTTCCTCCAGACGGTGGTCTGGGTCCCTGGGGACCCTCGGTCCCTGAGACTGTGTCCTTCAAGTACATCCCCCACCCCAGTGTGGCGTCTTGTCCCAAGCCTTGGAGGCTTGGGTCTGTCGTCCCAGGGCAGCCCAGGATATGGGCCCCTCCCCCAGGCCTCAGCGCCCCACCGCGGGGAGTTCGCCACCCTCCATTCCTCGCAGCCACCCCGCCCTGAGCCAGTCGTCCTCCAGATGCTGGGGGCCCCCTGTACTGCCAAATGCCGAGTCTCCTGTCCCCAGGCCCTGAGCCCGCTGGTCCCCTAGCCCCTGTGTCCAGGCCCTGAGTCCCCTGGTCCCTAAGCCCCTGGCCCCAAGGCCCCTGGTGCCCTGATCCTCGCAGAAGCTGAGGTCCTTTCCCCGTTCTACCGCAGGTTTGCTCCACAAAGATGAACTGGACGGCCGCGACGTGCTGGGCTCTGCTGCTAGCCGCCACCTTCCTCTGCGACAGCGGTGCGGCCAAGGGTGGCCGTGGAGGGGCTCGAGGCAGCGCCAGGGGAGGGTTGCGCGGAAGCGCGCGCGGGGCCCCGAGGGTGCGCGTGAGGCCGGTGCCCCGCTACGGAGGCTCCTCCCTGCGCGTGGCGGCAGCGGGGGCGGCGGCCGGGGCAGCCGGGGCGGCCGCGGGCCTGGCAGCGGGCTCCAGCTGGAGAAGGGCCACGGGCCCGGGGGAACACGGCCTGGAGGACGAGGACGCGGGACCAGGTGGCAACCGGACGGGCCAAGGCGTCTACAGCTACCGGGCGTGGACTTCGGGCGCGGGGCCCACCAGCAGCCCCCACCTCTGCCTGCTGCTGGGCGGTGCTCTCGGCGCCCTGGGGCTGCTGCGGCCCTAGGCCCTGCCAGGCTAGGGCAAGATCTGGCCCCCAGCCAGTGCCCTCGGGCAGGCGTCCCCAGCCTGCCCCAGAGACCTCCAGACGCTGAGCACCCCCTTCCCACCCCTGCCCACCGCCTCTGAACCAGGGAGCCCAGTTCCACCTCTCACCCAGAGGCGGCCTCGTGCTCACCGCCCTGCCCAAGGCCCTCCCCAGCCTCCCCGTTTCTCACCCTATCAGAGACCTAGGGCCCATCAGCTCCAGGATGCCCCGCCTACCGCCAGGTCAGGGTCCTCCCTAGCCAGAAAGGCGGTCCCTGTGCTGCCATCGTGAACAGCAGTCCAGCCTCTCTCCCCAGCTGCCCAGAGAGATGTGCCAAACCAGGATGTTCAAGCCATTCCGGCTCCCCTGACCCCATCCTGGACCCTGGAGGGGTGTGGACAGTGCTGACCACCAAGCCAAGAGGTGGGCCCTGGGGACACTGTGGCCCTCCCCCAGAGCAGCAGCCAGTATGGACCAAAGGCCTAGTGGCTCTGGGGAAGAAGAGGTTTCTCACAGGTTCTCATGTGCCTACCACCTGTCCGCAAAAGGCAGTCTGGGGATTTCGGGGCCCACACATGCCCATCATGGGTCTCTGGATAATTCCCAGGGCACCCCTGCCACAGCAGCTACCCCAGAGCCTTGCCAGCCCACCCTTGGGCCCAGAGGCGTGCCCCCCTCCCTGGACACTCTCAAGACCATGGACCCCTTGGGGCCACTTTGCTCCCACTTGAAACAAGTCACTCAGCTCTTCTTGGGACCTATTTTGGGGGGAAAAAACACATTGTTTAACTTTCAAAAGCTTTTCCTTTCCTTTAAGGTTTAGGTTCACATTCTGGAATCAGTGCTCGCTGGTCCTCAGGGACCGCACGGCCGCTCCCGCTGAAGAGCCCCCCCCCCCCCGCTCCGGGGACAGCCAGCCGTGTTTCGGGCAGATCTGCAGCAGGCAGCCCCCCCGAGGAAAGGGGTGGTGTGAATGTGGCCGGCCCGATCTCAAACTGGAACCAGCAACCAGCACGGCCACGAGGCAGGTACCTGAAGGCGGACGGCGGCCAGCCCCAGCACCCGGCAAGCACAGCCAGACGCGAGAGTGCTCGGGCTCAGCAAAGCAAGGCCCCCAGAAGCCGAACCCCTGCCAACACCTGTCTGAGCGTCTGAGGCTGTGCTGGGGACAGGACAGACCCCCAGAGAGGCCTCTAAGGAAGTGCCAGGTGGGCCTTGCAAGGGTTTGCCTCTGGCGCCCAAGCACCCTCTGCAGAAAGCCAGCCCTTTGCTTCTCAGGCGCCCAGAGGCCCGTTTCCCTCAAGCCTCAGGCCTGGGTCATGGTCCACAAGCCCTGGAGGCCTTGGCTCTTTACCACTTCCTCCACCCCATATCCCACAGCAGGACAACGTCCCAGGCCTAGATCCTCTGGATCGCCCAGTCCTTCGGTGCTCACTGAAAGCCTCACCTGCCGCTGGGCTGCCTCCCAGAATATGCCCTCACACCCGCCCCTGGACCATGGGGCCTTCGGACTCAGCTGACTGATGCCAGCACCTCCCATGGGGGAGGGGCGGGAGGGTCTGCGCGCTCTGCTTTCCCACAGCTGACACACGGGCCTGCTTAGGGTGAGGGTCTCCAAGCTACCAGCAGAACCCTGGACCAAGCATCGCTCTTCAAAGGCCAGGACAAGAGCTGCAGGACACAGCTCTGCCTGCACCCACAGCGCCAGCCTTCTCGGGGCGCAGCAGGCCCAGATGCCGCTCCATCCATTCCAGACCACACCTGATGTGACCAAAGACCAGCATGGCGGAGCCCTGCCTGCGGCCTCAGGAGCCGTGCGACCAGCCTGCCACCACACCCGCGGGCAGGACAGCCTTGCACAGGGACTCGGCTCTATCTGAGGGGCCAGGAGCGGGGGCCCAGCCCGTCCAGCACCATGTGGCGGAGGTGGCAGAAATGGGACGCCCAAGTCAAGAGCTTCCGTCACACACCAGCCTGATTCCGGGAGTGTGTCCGGCATTCGGCACCGCCGCACGCTGGCGTACTTCCCGCTCTACTAGTCAGGGTTCCAGCGGGAAGCAGACGGTGCCCGGGGCCGGTCCCCTCAGGAGAGGCCAGCGTGTGCGCTCCGGGAGTGGGCACCTGCAGGAGGGGAGGTGCCCATGGAGACTCTGGTGTTTCCAGGAAGGCCACACCCCCACGGGACACCAGGTCCACCCCAACCCCTCCTTCCTCTGCCCTTTGCTGGAATACAGGCTGGTAGGTCAAGTTCCCTGGAGAAGAGTCCCACCGACCTGTTAGCTAGAAGGTGCTCGGAGGCAGCAGGAAAGCTCTCGAGTCTCCACTGACCACACCAGCGACCATCGCGGCCCATACGCAGCTGGGGACAGACAGTCCGTGGGTTCTGCCACGGCTCCTGGAACCTCTGTCCATTTTGTGTGCACATTTTAGTCGTGTCGTGAAATAAACACTCTGTTGGCAAACAGATCCGTCTTTATTGTAGGACCCAGGGCGTTAGGAGCACCTAACACGAGAGCCCCGACAACACGGCTCACATCCTGTTCCGGCTGAGACACAGGCCTTAACACGTGGGCCCACGGTGCTACTGTGCACAACAAATGAGCCACCAGCAGAGACAGGCCTTCTAAAATGTTTGAACTACACCTCCAGAGAAAACGTCAGCTTCTCCCTAAGAGATACTCAGCAGGTGTGAGCCGCACAGGGACGGCTCCATCATGTCAGCAGTCCCAATGTCCAGACCCCGGGCACCGTGCCCTGTGACCAGCAGCTGGCCAGGCTGTGGGGTGGTGGCAGGTACAGGCTCCTTCCTAGAGACGAGACCTGAGTACTGTACGGGGACTAGCATGGAGATTCTGGGAAAGGGAGTCCCAGCGTCAACTTCTTGGGTGTGGGGGCCTGAGATATCCCAATCTCTGATGTCAAGGGCCAGGCTGGGGTGAGGCCCCTGCCAGCTGGACCCACTCAGGGGTCTGCCAAGGGGAGGCTCTGCAGGACATCCCTGTCCAGCATCACTGGGCCGAGCAGACCGCTGCGGAAGGTCCGGAGGAAGTCTCGGGCTGCCGCGGGGTAGTTGGGCTGGATGACGTTCACGTCCCCTGGGGGAAACAAGACTGTCTGAGGAGGAAGGCCCCTCTGTGCAGGGCAGGCCCAGGATTCAGACGCACCCCTCCCTGCCCATCCTCAGGGAATGGAGAGGGGAACCGGTGGAGCTTGGGCCCCAGGCATATTCAGAAAGAAACCAGAGTCCGGGCCGTGGCACCTGGACCTCAGGAGGCTCCCAAGGGGTAGGACACAGGGTGTATCCAGGGCAAGGCAGGGCCACCCTGCCCTCCTCTCCAGGCTGGACCCCGAGCCCCCTCCTCTGCAGCACCTCAGTTTCCAAAACAGCCTCGTGTGCCCACCATGTCCTCCCAACAGCCGCAGCCCGCTCCACAGGCTGGTGTCTCCACGCCCAGCCCGGGGCTGAGGCCTCCGCGTCTCACCTGTGCCTGTGAGCACCTTCACCTTCTGTGTCTTCCCCAGCCTCACAGCCACCCGCTTCAGCACACTGGCTACGTCATCGCAGGCCCCGTCCAGGCCGTAGTGCTGCACGTACCTACACACACACCCACAGTCAGGGAGGGACAGCCAGAGCTGACCTGTGGTGGGCCATGCCCAGCTCTAGCAGGGACCCCTCCCGTGGTCCCCGCCCTTGGCCGGCCATGGCCAGGTGCCCTAAGGCCAGCTTCCCCGCAGGAGCCCCTGGCTGCAACATCCACCGCATTCCTGAGCAGGCCCGGGGCCTGGAGCCCTTGGTCAGCGTGGCCAGCCACCGGAGGCGGCTACACGAGGTCAGGAGCGCCAGGATCACCAGCACTCCAGCAGACAGCCCCCACCGCTGCTGAGAACCGCCCAGTGGCCCCCGGGAGCTCCTGTCCCGGGACACACAACTCCGGCTCTGGGCCCGACGAGGGAGGCCAGCACGGGGCCGGCACAGCCTACCCTGAAGGGCTGAAGGAGAAAAACCTCACCCACAGCCAAGCACCTGCCGAACCCCAGGGTCCGGGAAACTCTAGCCTGGACCGCCCCACAGGCCGAGGAGACAGTGGATCTGCCCCACGGTCCGCAGTGGGGAGCGGGGCTCAGGCACGAGCAAAGTAAGACACGGACCCAGCCCCCACGTGCGCATCAGACTGCCCGTCTCGGAGGGGGTCTGCACCCTGAGAACGCAGGTCCCGAAGTCCGAGGGCGGCAGCCCCACAAGGCCTTCTGTCCTGGCGATCTTGAGAGCTGTCCCCGGAGAGCTCGCTCACAACACATCCGGGAGTGGCCGCCCGCAGGGACTCCAGAAATTCTCTAGCAACGCCGCAGGCCTGCAGAGGCCCAAACAGACTCCCACACAAATGAGGCAAAAAATCAATCTGAAATTCTACCTCCATGCAAGAGAGTCACAGGAACTGAATTTCCTCTGAAACAACCAAAGACACACAAAACGGTTTTCAAAGCGCCGGCGTCAAGCTATGACGGGTGTAAACAGGCACCTCGGGCCCCCACAGGGCCCACAGGGCTGCTGGAGCAGAGACACCCCAGCTGCACCAGAGAGCGCCGAGCTGCCCACAGAGAGAGGAACGCCAGGACTCTGCCAGCCTCCACACTGAGCAGATGAGGGCTCAGCACACGTGAGGACGGGAATCCTCCGAAGACAGAGGCCAGGAGAGACCCCCAACAGGGCAGAGGGACATTGTCCCACGCTCACACAGAGCCAGGAGCAGGTGGATGGGACACAGGGCAGGCGAGGGCCCCGTCCCACGTGGGGCAATGGCCTGGAAGGAACTGTTTCCAGACAACTGTCCCAAGTGAAGCTCAAGGATCTGTGCAGGAACTGAAAGGCGCCCATCGCCCAAAGAGACAAAATTCAAGACGCCCAGCAGCCAGGCATCCACCACGAGGCACGGACAGTGGGGAACTCATCACGTTGCCCCCATCATGTTCTCTGACTCATCATGAGGAGACAAGCCTTTCGCCGAAACTGCCCCAGACGTCAGGGTGAGCAGAGATGGCAGACCGGTCTGTGCAACCACGGTCCACGTGCGACGAACTCAAGAAACGCAGACAACGTGACACGTGCCGTGAGACACGCCCCGGGGGCACGAGCAGCGGGGCAGACGTGCAGGGGCGCAGGTGTGTGGCCAACACGCGGCAGCAAGTCCTGAGGACAGGAGAAGCCAGACGCTGAAAACACATAAGAAATCGTGGTCGAAAACCCAAGAAAAGCTACAAAGCCACAGATCTGAGAGCACAACAAACTCTCAGCTCAAGAAACGAGAAGAAAGCCGAGGTCATAAAGCTGGAGGAACAGGGACAGACATCACCCACTACTCATCAGGAGCGGGTAAGAACAGGGTGGGCCAACCTCTTGCCAGTCCTGGAAACAACCGTCCATCGAGCCTTTCACGCTCAGTGCAAGTATCTTTCCAAAATGAATGTGAAAGAAAGACGTCTCTGAACAACCAAAATCTGACAGTTCCGCAGCAGCACACGCGCTGCAAGAGGCATGACGGGAAACCCTCCGCCAGAGGACGGCACACGGAGCCCGGACCTATGCCAGGGAGCGCGCGGCACCCACGAAACACCAAGCAACGGATCAACAGCTAAGGTCTGTTTCTTACGCTTGAAGTCTCTGCAAAAACCAGACAGCACAGCCCAGGGTTACGAGACACACCCCAGTAAGACACAGAGCAGCAAAAGCCCACAGAGCCAGCGAGGAACGGAGACGCGCCGGCGCACGGAGCCTGCACTCGGGACACGCGCTGGTGTCACTCAGAGCTGGTCCTCAAACACCCAGGCCACCCCTCTAGGGGTCACAGACGACACACTGACAGAGGGGCCAGAGGGACATCGTAATGTCCAGTTCATCCAAGAAAAGCCAAAGAGAGGCACAGAGGGAGGGAGAGAGGCAGACGGATGCCAAGCAAGAGCAAAGGGAACGAGGGACAGATGGAACAAATAGCAAGACAACAAATTTGGGTTTTTTTAAGATTTTACTTATTTGAGGGGCACTTGGGCGGCTCAGTTATCAGGTGTCTGCCTTCGTCTCAGGTCATGATCCCAGGATTCTGGGATCGAGCCCTGCATCGGGCTCCCTGCTTGGTGGGAGTCTGGTTCTCCCTCTCCCGCTCCCCCTGCTTGTGTTCCCTCTCTCGCTATCTCTGTCATAAATAAATAAAATCTTAAGAAAAAAAAAAAAGGTTTTATTTATTTGAGAGAGTGTGAAACAGTGAGCACAAGCACGGGGAGCAGCAGGCAGAGGGAGAGGAAGAAGCAGGCTTCCCGCTGAGCAGGGAGCCCCACGCAGGGCTCGATCCCAGGACCCCGGGATCATGATCTGAGCCAAAGCCAGATGCTTAACAGCTGAGCCACCCAGGTGCCCCCATAAGATGAGAAGTTTAACCTGACAACAATAATCACATTACATGTAAACAGTGCAAAGACCTAAAATAAAAAACAGAAATGGTCAGATTGGATAAGAAGCAAGACCTCACTATACCGGCCTGTGAGAAACACATTTTTAACATAAAGACACAATTAAGCACAAAGTGAAAGGAGAAGAAAAGAGTCACCGCATTAACACGAAGGGCTGGTCACTGCGTCCCTACCAGACGAGGCGGATGTCTGGGCACTGAGAACTGCACGGACCAAGACGGCCCTTCTGAGCGAAAAGGGCATCAAATCAGGAGGACCCAAGGACCCGCAGACTGTCCCCTGCAGCTCACAACACAGCTTCGGAGGACGTGAAACGCACAGACCGCAAGGGCAGAGAGACAAAGCAGCCCCAGGCAGAGACTTCAGTACCGGGGGACGGAGGTCCTCAACGCGATCAGGACGTCCAGGAAAGCCCAGCTCCCGGCACACTCCCCGGCGAGAACAAATGGGCGCATCAGTACCACAGGACACGGTGCGCGGCCGCCAGGGAGGAGCGGCGCGCGGCACGACACGGAGCAGTCTGGGAGCTCTCCTGTCGAGCGCAGCGAACCGCACCGTGGGGCTCCCTTCCTAGGGCGCTGGAGGCCAGGACAGAAGGCAGAAGGCCACCAGCTGTGGCATGCGGGGTCAGGAGACCGTCTATAAAATGGGAGCAGGGAGGGTGGGGGGAGCCATTCCCAAGCAGCGCGAGAAATTGGGGGTTTTCTTGACCGTGTAAGAGTCAAACGTGTCACACCGCGCACTGCACAGAATGTGCAGGATTTATCTAGGAACACGTGAATGCTGCTGTTTTCCTTCATGATGTCTGTCCAGGGTGAGCGAGGACAGCCCGCCCAGCCCCCGCCCTGCACTCACCCAAAGAGCTGGTGCCTGTTGAGGGTGTAGAGAAGGTAGTCGGCCAGGGTCTCCTCCCCCACCAGGTGGTCCAGCACGGTTCCTGGAACCAGGAGACTAGGGTGAGCCCTGCGGACCCGCCCGGCATTGGCACTCAAGCGCCCCCTCCCTGCTCAGCCCGAGACGCTGCGGCTCCTGGCAGCCCTGCCTGGGCGGTAAGCTCTCCAGGCCGTGGTCTCGGGGTGAGAGCAGGGGCTGGCCCACGTCAGCCGGCCCACTTAGAGGAGACACAACCGGTCAGGCCCCGTGGCAGGAGGGGGTGCTAAAGGGGCCCTGACTCACCGCACAGGGCCAGCTTCAGGCCCATCTCCACACTTTCAATCCGAGGGGACAGCACCCCGGGAGTGTCCAGCACGAACAGTAGTGGCCGGTCACACACCTGTAGACACAGAGGGTGGTCGGGCCAGCCGCGCCCTCCAGGTGCTCTGCTGGGTGGCCCCCAGAGCCAGGCTGCTAGGTTCTGAGGCTCTGAGGAGGTTCTGGGGCCCTGTCCCGAAGGGTTCGTCCTTTTCAGGTAGCTCTCGGCTTCCCCACACCATCAGTTCCCACTGAGTTCGGAGAATAAATCCGGGCAATAGGTTCTCCTCCCAGGGTGTAAAGGGCACGTGTGAACAGGCTGAGCTGAGCTGAGCCTGGGAGAACAGGCCACGGTGTGACCTTGGGCAGGTGCCTGGGCTCCCTCCTCCATAGAAAGGGTGAGAGCACGCCCTCCCCCGGGTTTGATGTAAGGGCCCTCAGTGTGTGCCACACGGCGAGCGCTCCAGGGGAGCAGAGTGGAGAAGATAGGCAGGCCGCCCCACAGCCCTCGGGAAGCACCAGGCATGTGTGCACGGCACTCGAGACCCGGCAGCCGAGCACCCTACCTGAATTCTGGACATCACAGCTCTGGTGATCCCGGGCTCGCCGCCGACCCTGGTAGCTTTTCCTGCAGGATGGAAATGGGCAGTCAAAGGTAGTCACACATAAAGCCTGGCACACAGGCTACAGGGTAGGAAATAATACACACGGGACCCTACGAAGGCCCACGGGGGCTTGGGCTCGAGTCAACTCCAAACCAGCTCACAGCAGTGACTCTTCTACCAAAACTTCTTCCCAACACCTAGAAAGGTGCTCCAAGACCTACCCAGGGACCAGCAGGCAACCACCTGGCCGTGAAGGTCCCAACAGAGCTCTCGTGTCAGCACGCCAGCTGCTGCCTCCAGGGCCTGACCCCATGCCCGACATCGACCCTGCACCCTGCAAGTCCGTCCCCACAGCGCTGCCCGCGACAGGCCTGTGAGCTGAGTTCCTGTCCAAGGGGCCCCAGTCAGCTCAAGAGTAAAGAGATCCACGTGTCTGCCAGTCGTGCGTGGAAAAGCAAAAATTGTGGTCAAAAAACCCAACAGAGTATTACTCAGCCTTGAAAAGAAGAAAGTCCCGGGACGCCTGGGTGGCTCAACTGGTTGAGCGGCTGCCTTCGGCTCAGGTCATGATCCCAGCGTGCTGGGATCGAGTCCCACATCGGGCTCCTTGCTCGGCAGGGAGCCTGCTTCTCCCTCTGCCTCTGCCTGCCGCTCTGTCTGCCTGTGCTCGCTCTCTCTCTCTCCCTTTGTCTCTGACAAATAAATAAATAAAATCTTTAAAAAAAAAAAAAAAAAAAAGAAAGAAAAGAAGAAAGTCCCGTGGCAGCCGCAGGACGGACCCGAGGACATTACGCTGACCACTACCGCTGGCCGCACACGTGAGGTCCAGACAGAAAGCACATTACTGGTGCCCAGTGCTGGTTGGGGTTTGTTTAGAGACTTCCAGCTGGAGACGATGGAAAAATCTAGAATAGTGGGATGGATGGACAGCACTGAATATACTTAATGCCACAATATTTTTAAAAGCCACAATTTTAAAAAATAAACTTAAAAGAACAGACGGTTTGGCGAGTCTGCAATGAGCACCTGCAAACTAACGGTTCAGCTACATCCGGCTGGGGGCCCGTGCGCGGGCCGCGGGCTCGTCACAGGTCTGGAGAGCAAGGCCAGCAGGGTCCTGGCGCTGACCCTGAGTGCAACAGAAGCGCGGCGAGCGAGCCGGCGGGGCAGGCGCCACTGCACAACCCTAACACCGGCCGAGCACGGTCAGGAGGCGCCCAGGAGCTCCCGGAGGCCATTCCCGAGCCGGGAGGAGGCAGATTTCCAGCTGGAGAGGGGCCCTCACCAAATGTCTCCTGCCCAACATCAGGTCCCACGTGTGCAGGGGTGGCCTGAGACCTCCGTGAGGACAAGACCGCTGGAGAGTAGAAAAGTCATCCCCGCATCAAACACCAACGTTTCACGTTCAGGAAAGAAAATACATTCAGTATAAAAGGGGTAACAGGACGACTCTGTGTCACCACTTAACCTCCCACCGGACACTTCACTGGGTCCTTTCAGGGCAGAGACAACCCCAAGGGGCCGTGAGGCTCTGGCTATGGCCGTGTTGTCTGTTGCCGGGACCGAGACAACTGCCCGCCGGGGGAGATGAAGGGCCCGCAGCAAAGGCAGGACCTTTCCTGAGGTGCTGTCTCCTGAGTGCGTTGATGAGTGAGGACTTGCCCACGTTGGGGATCCCAATCACCATGGCACAGTACTCCAGGTTCTGCCAAGGCACAAGAGCAGGGAGTCAGGGGTCCACCCAGACGGCCCACGGCCTCCTGTGGCCCATGCTGGGGGCCCCACAAGCCCAGGTTTGTGTTCAGGGGAAGGAAGACCAGGGTGGAGGCCCCGCCCTTCCTGCTGCGAGAAAAAGAACACACAGGGCAGCTGCCCCTGCCCCCCAGGCACCTGCAGCAGCAGAGAGACCCCCAGGGTCGTGGCCCAGCACAAGGACTGCTCAGCCACTGCGAGCCACTGAGCCTTGACGCCTCAGCAGGAGGCACCAGCCCATGGCCGGCCCCGGGCCCCACAACCAACCTCTCCTCGATGATAGCGGTCGCTGCCCTCAACCAGTCTTCTGACCAGTGGTATGATCTGCAAAGCATAAACACCCAGACACTGGCTTCTTCTGGACTTCCGGGGTGGCGTCTGCCCAGGTCCAGCATCAGGGAAGCAGGGCGGTGAGTGTGCTGGGGCCCGGGGAGGGGGCGAGGCCGTGACCTGTGCCCCGCCCTGTCCCTCCACCATCAGTGAGTGGGTCAGTCCCCCAGAGGGTGACAGCTCTGACTGCAGCCACTCCAGCCAAGCTGCCTATCAGCCAGTGAAATGATCCCCCAAATACGGCTGCAGACACGAGGCCCCAGACCCTCCAGAAGCCTGCGGGAGCTACGGCCCCGAGTGCACACAGCAGCCGCACTGCACCCCTCAGACCGTCACAGGCTGCCCAGAGCCCACCTGCTCTTGCCTAGGGAGAAGTGTGCCCCCGGGCCCCCAGCAAACCCTGGGCTGTCTCGAAACTCTGCTTCTTATAAGAGCATGAGATAACCTGTGGGATTTCTTAAATGTATTTAAGCGAAAGCACTGGAGTGTGAAACAGAGGGGCACCTACCTGCTTGATATTCTCATCCTTTACACAGTTGGTGAAAACAACATTTTTTAGGCCTTCTCCTTCTAAGTGTTGTATAATTTTCTGAAAGAGAGTATTTCCATTTTATATACTAAATGCAAATATGGGTGGTATACTATGCTAAAATCCAAGGATCCGAGATCGACCCCACCCCAGGCCAGGCTGTTCCCTGGCCTGGAGCCACCGCAGCAGGATCTGGAGAAGAGTCAGGCTGCGGAGGGTGAGGGGGCAGGCGGAATAGGCGCGGGAGCCCCTGGGAGGGCGGGAGGGAGGTGTCCCCGTCAGGGGCCCTCGCACTCCGGGCTCCAGCAGGGACGAGGGTTCAGCACAGACATCACCTGCCTCTCGGGACTCAGGACTTTCGTGTGCAAGGGGCCACTCCCAGCAGCAAACACTCTGGCCTCCACTAGTGAGCCTGTTACACCTGCGTGTTCTGCCCAGCCCCCCTGTAAACCGAGGCGTGACCCAAATCCAGTCACAGAACATGTCTGATGTTCTAAAAGCCCAAAGGTAACCTAAGGCTAATATGAAGTTACCGGTCTCAGCATTAAGCAAAAGCAGTGTAGGAACACTGTTGTTTTTGTTTTTGTTTTTAAAGATTTTATTTATTTGACAGACAGAGATCACAAGTAAACAGAGAGGCAGGCGGGGGGGCGGGGGGAAGCAGGCTCCCCGCTGAGCAGAGAGCCCGATGCGGGGCTCGATCCCAGGACCCTGGGATCATGACCTGAGGCGGAGGCTTAACGCACTGAGCCACCCAGGCGCCCCAGGAACGCTGTTTTTTAAACCAGTATGATGATGTCTGGTCAGCTACCGACCTAAACATACGGTTGACCCTAAACGAACAAAAGGTCACTCACAAGTTCGGGTTTGTAATTTAGTTATTTGTTGGATGATGCAGGTTAAGACACAGGCCACAGCAGACACATATAAAGCCACGCTTTGAAGCACATAAATTCACAATGGTGTGCTGACCCAGCACTCGAGGTAGACACAAGGGGCGTCCACTCGGGGCTCCACCCCTCCTCTCCAGGACCTCTGCCACAGCAGCACCTGAGAACAGCTCCCAGCCCAGAAAGACCCCGCTGTGGTCCTACGGTAGGTCACGTCAGTGCCCAGCACTCTACAAAAATTAGCATTTAAGGGCAGAAGCAATCACTGATTAAGACTTAAATCTCGGGGCGCCTGGGTGGCTCAGTGGGTTAAGCCTCTGCCTTCGGCTCAGGTCACGGTCTCAGGGTCCTGGGATCGAGCCCCGCATCGGGCTCTCTGCTCAGCGGGGAGCCTGCT
>PISX010002872.1:22989-73774 GCA_004024625.1 Mellivora capensis | reverse complement strand
TACATTAAAAAAAAAAGACTTAAATCTCAACCAATAAAAGCAAAGCTTGTGATTAAATGACTACACGTGCACATGCACTGAGACCCACAGATACCCAGCTCCTGGAGGGCCTGAGCTGCCCCATCTGCACAGCGGGAAGGCTTGAAATGACCCCAGGTGCCTGCACCTGGGTGAGGGGTTGCTGCTGTTTGGATCCTCAACGAACAGAACTCTGGTGGCTTCAGCGCTAGATGTCTCCCTGGAAACCCTGAGACAGAGGCTTGTGGCTGGGGCTTGCGTAACTCAAACATGCCATGATCAACGAGAAAACCTGAACCAAGGGCGCCTGGGGGTCTCGTTCTTTTGAGCGTCTGACTCTTGGTTTTGGCTCAGGTCATGATCTCGGGGTCCTGGGATCGAGGTCCACATCGGCTCCCTCCTCAATGGGAAACCTGCTTCTCCCTGCTTCTCCACCCAAACCCCGCTTGTGATCTCTGTCTCTCTCAAATAAGTAAACAAAAGGAAAGAAAAAAGAAACAATGCTTTTCAAAAACAAGAAAAGAAACCTAAGCAACATTCTGGAAACAAAGAGCGAACTGCACCACCGACACCCTGACAGTAGCCGGGCTGCAGCCCACTAGGCTTTGGGCAGGAAGAGCAGAGGAGAGTCCAGACCTCCATGTTTCTCAAACTTCTGCAACACATAGGAAAGCCCCGCCCTCGGTCACCTGGTGCCTCGTGTCCCCGATCCTGCCTGCTTTGAAGAAGTTCCTTTGGGCCTCCCCACCCTTCTGGTTTCCAGCTCAGGGGTTCTGCGGGGCTGGCCGGCTGGTGTGGGCGCTGGGGGCAAGTGCGGCCGTCACAGGAGACCTCCAGGTCAGTACCTGTGGCCTGAGCCTGTGGCCACTGGCCTCACACAGCCACTGAAACGTAGCTCATCAAAATGATGTAAACTGTGAACGTCGCGGCTGCAACAGGAGCCACATGTCAAGTGCTCCCTGCCAGATGGGCCAGAGGCCACACGGTGGGGCACAGGACTCCAGCCCCACAACCTGGCCACGTCCCATGGGAGAGGCGCACCTTGGTCCTTTGGACCCTAAACATAGAGGGAGGCTTGTCATTCTGAGAAATCACGTGGGAACACCTCTGCAAACAAAGCGCTGTTTGCCGAAGCAAGCCCGTCTGGGTGAGCCAACCCCGCGCGTCTGCAACCCCAGACGTGGACCGCGCCCGGACGGGCACCTTCACCTGCTGCTCCTTCAGATCCGCCAAGTCCATTTTGTTGAGGACCAGCACGTGCGGCTTAAGCCCAAGAGTTTCCTGAAACAGAGGATTGTGGCCTGAAAGGGGAATGTGGTAAAATTAAGGAAAAGATCCCGTCAGTGCTTTCCCAGCCCATTAATTTATCTCATCCACCTTGTTACCCAGACTGACACCATCTTCGGGAGGAAAAATCTGTAGGAGGGACTGAGCAGAGCAGGAAGCCCAGCCTCACTCTCCTCACACTCCCCGCCGGCTGGGGAGGAGGACACCTCGTGGCCGCCACGTTCCCACGGCAGACATGCAGGACAGCGGCTCCTGCGTGCCTTCCCAAACAGGAATGATGGGCACAAGCAGAAGGCGAAGCTCAGCGGAAGGGCTCATAACTGGCTCTTTGTTTAGCTGCCAAGGTGCAGAAGTCCAAAATGAATGATGTGACCACCCTACGGTGCAGCCAGTAATGCCCTAACCAGTTTACCTCCCACCGCTGCCAACCTCTGGTGACTGCCAAGGAGATGAGGGTCCCCCGTGGAAACCATCCCTGAAGGTTCTGCCTCCTCGCCAGCACTGTCAGGCCCTTCCGCCCTCAGCCAGGGACCCTTAGGGAATCTGGACAGGTCCCACCTCATGGGACCCTAACACGGCCAGAAGGACGGCCCCTAATTATCCTCTGAACACTCAGCCCCTACCACTGCTCCATCTCTCTGAGTCCAGGTGTGAGATCCCCAAGGCCTCCAGCACACCCTGGGTCTGGACACCTGTTAAGGGCTGTGCCCTCACCCACACAAAAGGACTTTCCACAAATCTCACTCTTCGCTCAAGGGTTAAGCAATACCAAACGCCCAGACTCCATCCCAGGGTCCCTAACACAGCCTAGGGCTCCTTGCCATGTCCTGGAGAAAAAGACAGAGGTCTAGAAACCAAAAGGACATATGTCCACTCGCTGCACAGTAACAACTATAGCTTTGTTGTTTTTGCTAATCAAACACACGACTGCCAGCAGACACCTCTCCCCGCATGGGATGTCCTGCAAACTGACAGATGTAGCCTACCGTAAATGAACGTGACGTCTTAGTACAAAAGTTCCAGAGTCTGAAATGGTGAAAACGGTCCCTCACCTGACATCCCTGAGCTGGTAACAACTCTCACAGCAGCACCTTCACCACATAAAGAGAATCCAAACATACTCAAATACAATAAAAACAAGGTCCGAAAAGTACATTCGTTACTGAACAAGATCACCGGATCTTGCCAATGCATGCCTCAGGCCCAGAGGAACATCCCACCGGCCGGCACGCTTACGTGCGGCTTGCACACCTCGCCTAGAGAACCCACTGCTGGGCTGGAAGGTCTGGGTGTGCCAGGTCAGAGCAAAGATGCTGCCCTACGCGCCAAATGCCAGCCCTGGACCCCACGCCAGAGATGCTGGTTAACTGGTCTGGAAAGGGGCCCAGGCCAGGACTTCTTAAAGCTGGAGAAACCCTAAGGCGCAACGAGAGCTGAGAACCACTGCTTCAAGTTTCAGTAACTGAGAGCCGAGGGCACCAGTCCGGTACAGCAGACCAGAGCAGAGACCGGGAGAGGAGGTAGACGCAGACCAGGTAGCACCAGGAATGCCTCCTGCTGCCTGAGCACCACGGGACCCAGGACGAAGGGCCTCCTCTTCACTAGGGTGCCGCACCCAGTTCCGGGAGAGTTGGGAGCAAGGGGCTCACAACAGAAGCAACGCTGTGACACCAGCTGCAAGTCCCATCATTCAACTCAACTCTGACACGACCTGCATGGAGAAAGAGTCAGATCCCACGGGCTGAGGGCTCGGTCCCACACGTGCCCCCAAGGTGCCCATCACCTGTGCTCCTGACCCACGACCCCCGCCAGAGCGGCCCGCGGAACTCAGAGAAAACTACTTCCGAGATGACCGGCCCGCGGTGAAGTGACGACTCAGGAATAGCCCCGCACGGAGCCTCCAGGCTCTCCCTGTGCACTCGGCCGCCGGGAGATCAAGCCCCGCATCCGGCTCACCACTCAGGGCGGAGTCGGCTTCAAACCCGACTCGTGGCCTTCCGAGTCCCGCATGGGCAGCTTTACCCCTCCCATCCCCTGGGCTCTGGGCCGGAAGCAGGGACAGAGACCCAACACGCACACACCCGTTTTTACACGCGTTTTTACACGCGTCCCGGGCTCACGGCCGCTGAAGGATATCCGGGCGTCACGGACCTCGATGACACAGTCCACCGACTTGAGGCTGCTCTGCATCCGCTTCAGCCCTGGGGACAGGAGGAGGCGCCCAGTGGGCTCAAAAGGAATGGGCTGAAGGGGCGCCCGGGCGGCTCAGCTCGGCCATGGCGCGAGTCCGCGGGATCGAGCCGAGTGCCTCCCTGAGTGCGACAGCGGGGGCCCCGCCGCCCCGGGGGCGCCCTGCGGTATTTAACCTCTGCGGCGCCGGGCTCAGCTACGGCCTCCGGGACGCGCGGGGCCCCCCACGCGGCCCGGAGAGGACCCGCCGCGGCCCCTGCACTTCGCCCCCAGCGTCCCCGCGCGGACGCGGGGCGACGGAGGCTTCGGGGAATACGGCGGCGAAGGGACCTGCCGGGACCCGGGGCCGCCCAGGACCCCCGCGCCGCCCCCGCCTCACCCCTGGCCATGTGTCCCGGGAACCAGCGCGCCACGTCCCGACCGCCCAGGGGGAAACTCTCCCGCCAGGCGGCCCCGGCGGCGCCGCAGAGCGCGCGCAAGGCCACCCGCATGGCGCCGCGTCCCCAGCACAGCGCGGCGCAGGGGGACCGCTCCCGCGACGGACCGCCCCGCCCGCGCCGCGACCCGGGCCTGCAGTTCCGGCGCTCCAGGGGGCCCTGGCGACTCGCGCGTGCGCACTACGAGGCCTTCGGCGGCGCGCGGAGCCCGGGGGCGGCGCCGCGGTGGGCCGGGGGCGGGGCTACCAGCCGACCTGGGACCTTGTGCAGGCCGGGGACTTCCCAGGGGTCCGCGGTTCATGGAATTTTCTTTTTTAAGATTTTATTTATTTATTTGACAGACAGAGATCACAAGGAGGCAGAGAGGCAGGTGGGGGGTGGGGGGGAAGCAGGCTCCCCGCTGGGCAGGGAGCCCGATGCGGGGCTCGATCCCAGGACCCTGGGACCATGACCTGAGCCGAAGGCAGAAGCTCAACCCACTGAGCCACCCAGGCGCCCCCATGGAATTTTTTTTTTTAAGGAATTCATAGATAATATATTATATTATAATATATTAACTACATTTAAAAATTTCTAGCTCCTCCTCGAGTGTATTCTGAGTAAAAGTGTAACACGACTCAGCAGTCCCCTTTTTACAAATTCGTTAAAATGTTCAAACACTTTAAATGCAGCCGATATATGCACTATCCCCCTTTTCTTTTTCAAATATGCCACGTTGTAAACAAAGCCTTCGGGAACGCTGTTGGCAGCTGTGCTCCACCGCCAGCACACGGGGCCAGACTCTCACAATCCCGCGGCCCCCGAACTCCGCGAAGGAGTAGGTTTTAGCTTTAGTTCTGAGTCCCAGCAACTACTCAGCACACGTTGAGTACAAGGGTGTTGCTCTAATGGAATTTCTGGAACAAGCTGCTAAAATCCCAAACACGCTTGAATTCTCAGCACAAAAATGTCACTACTGTGACCGTCTCAGCACTAAACATTACGGGGACTGTGGGAGGTAAGCCCTCCCTGGCGGCTCCCTGACCCAGATGATGGACTCAGGGGAGGAGTCAGACACCAGATGAGAATGAGGACGAGGACGAAGCCCCGGCCCTGGCTCACAGAGCAGCCCTCCCACCAAGAGGGCAGCAGGTGCCCTGCTCACCCTTGTCACCTGGGGCACCAGAAATGTCTCCCCAGGGCAGCTTGAAGAAACCTTGGAGGTCAACAACACAGATCGCTGAGGGAAGCGGCATCTCTCAGAGCCCTGGGACCACAAACCTGAAACAAAACCCGGTCGAATTCCGGATTTCTCACAGGTGACTGGCAGGTCTCCCACACAAAACACCTGAGCAACAGAGCAGTGGACACACACGCAGAACTCTGGGACAGCAGCAGGGAAGACCCCTTGGAGGGCCCATCTGACCCCGGTGGGGAAGAACGAGATGGGTCCGTGCAGGGCGTGCTGGAGCCAACTTGGGACTGGAGAAGAGCCCATGCAGGCATGGCCCCAAGACCCTTCCCCCAAACACACATACACGCTCGCTCGAGCCTGCAGCCAGGGTCCTCCCCGCCGCCCCCACAGAGCCCATCACAGGCTGCAGCCTGAGGCACGAGGGGAGGCAGGAGCCACTGGCTTCAGGATGGGTGCAAGGTCAGGAGCCTCACCGCCTGCAGCTCCTGCACCTTCCTCCAAAGTGCCACTGACCACAGCAGCAGCCTCCCTGGGACTGTCCTGGGAAGAAGACCAAGCTCTGCAGGGGCAGCTCTGAGGCTGACCTTGACCTCCAGACATTCTGTCCCCTCCTCAACCGGGAAGTGGCAGCGCTTTGCCCCATTCCTGGGACACTGAGAATGCAGCAAGGTAAGATGGGGTCCGCTGAGCCAAGCACCGCAGCACCCAACACACTCACCCCGACACTGCCCACCGCACAGGCATGCCCCCCACTCGCCCTGACGCCCCCACCATCCCACCCCTCTGCACTCTGGAGGCATTTTTTATTCACTTCCTCTGGAAAACCTCTGGCCCCAGGTCAGGATGGGGGGCCCTGTGTACTCCTGTGTCCGAGCTCTCTGGCCCTCCCTCAGCCCCGCACAGCTGGTGTCCACTAAGTATCTGTCAGCGTGGTCCTGGGACCGGCAGTGAGAGCTCGGGAATGTCTGAAGGCGCCAGGGACAAGGGGCAACCACAGCACCCAATGTCTAGGGAACTCAAGGGAGGGGGCACCTTGCCCTGCAATGGCCCAGGCCTGGGGCCTGGCGAAGAAAGGCATGACGGGCACCGGGCAGGCCTGAGCTGCAAGAACAAGGAGACGCGGAGGCGTTAACAGACTTTATGTGGCTGCCCCAGCAGCAGTGGTGGCCTCCCGTGCCTCATTTCTCCAAGAAGACTTCGCACTCAGCTCTAGCTAGACCCTGGCCGGACTCAGGGATATGAAAGGTGACAGCTTCCTCCAGTCACCAAAAAAGGCAGGCTGTCATTAACATCCCCACATCTCAAGCCAGGGCAGACACTGTCTGTCAGAGCAAAGGATGGTGTCAGCCTGCCCCTGGCACTGGAGGGGCAGAGCTGGGCTCAGAAGGGAAGAAGCAGGACTCAGAGCCAGGGCCCGGGCAGCTGTGCCTGGGGGTCCCACAGAGCGATGAGCCGGTCGGCCTCCCTCCAGCCGGACAGCAGAGCCCCGTGCGTGGTGGAGTAAAACGTGCGATGTGTGGCTTCCCCTGCAAACAGTATCTGCAGCTGCAAAGAAAAGCCGGGGTTAGCACAGGGCACCGGGCGTCAGGCCGCAGCCGCAGCCTCTCACTGTGGGCAGAGCTGATGGCAAGTGTGTGGCTTTATTGTTCACGACTCCGCTGAGCTCTGAGCCGGTCAGGAAGCGTGGGCGGGAGCACAGACAGCAACCACTCCCGCGATCAAGAGAAATTGCAAAATGGAAACCCAACAGACGGTTTGGGATGCGATGTTAAAGACTTCACCCAAAACACAGAGTGCAAACCCAGAGAGATGGAAGTTAGGAGGGAAAAAGATTAAAAAAAAAAAAAAATGAGGACCAGTCCCCCATCCAAACAACAAAATCCCACAAAAGAGGGAAGCGGCGGAGAAGAACAGGGAGCGGAGATGATTCCAGGCGCCGTAAGAGGTAAGACAGGAAGGACGCTGAATGGCTTCGGACTCTCCGAGCGCAGCACTGAAGAACGTGCTCAGAACGCTGAGGGACGTGCCCCTCAAACTAGGGTTGGCGCCCCACGTGCGGCTCATACGGGGTTACGAGCTCCTGGACACGCCTCCCGTAGAGAGGCAGGGTCTGTGTCCTGACCTCGAATCTGGGCAGGCCTGTGACCACTGTGCAGGGGGGTGTGGCAGAGTGGCCCTTTCTGACATCCTAGCCAGGCCACGGGAGGCGACGCAGTTGCCTCCTCCACGGGAATGTCTGGGCCACCACGTGAGCAGCAGCAGCTGCGCTGAGAGGAAGCCCGAGCCACTCAGAAGCCATAGGCAGGGGGTCCCATCAGTGTCCCAGCCCAGGGCAGCCGTGCAAGACGAGCAGCCTCAGACGAACCCCACCCCAGCCCCGAGTGACCCCGGCACAGGTCAAGTCTTCCCCACTGAGTCCCCGGACATCATGGACAGAAACAGATGGTCCCACGTGCCACCTACAGAGCCTGTCAGCATAACAAAGTGGCTGTTCCCACCACTGGGATTTAGGGTGGTTCGGTACATGCTGGCAGGGCTGGAACGTGCCGTCTAAGGGGAGAAGAAGGACATTCCCACACAGGCAAACTTCCTCTAAAAACTCACCTCCCCTGCACCCCTCATCAGGGAGCTACGGGAACAAACGTTCCAGAAAGTAAGTGCATGGGGCAGGTGGGACACGGGGCGCAAGACAGGCGAGGGCTGTGCGCCAGGAGCTGAAGCTGACTCGGGGGTGTGGAGAGGAGGCGAGAGAGGCCGGAAGGAGTTAGCAGAGTCCAGGCAAAGACGGGCACAGAAGTCGGAGCCCCACACACTCCCTCCCTTGTGCATGCAGCCACACTCACTTGCACATGCCACACCTCCACACACCCACCCAGAGACTCACAGACACACACACATAAGGTCCCGCACAGTCGCACACTCGCATCTACAGACAGGAAAAGAACCACAGTGTCCTTCAGGCCAGATGTGCGTGGGGCCTGGAGCAGAGCAGGCGACAGAATCACTGAACAGCAGTCTTACCAAGAGCCCTGCGCCACACACAGGAGGCTGGGGTAGAGCTGAGTGCTGGGTGGGCAGAGGAGGGCAAGAGAGCTAAAACCCTATCTGCCATAGGGAGAGTCAGTCAGGGATGCCAAGAACTGAAAATCTAAGGAGCAACATTATGGAACAAGCATATGTGAAGAGATTATACAGCACTTGGGAAACGGAGCCCTGAGTTTTGGACCATACAGAGGAATTATCATTCATTTTTAACTGGGACAACTTTGCTATAGTTACACATCTTCCGGGGGCGTCCTGTGTCTTTAGAGACCCACTCCAGTGTGTCTGCAGTAAAACAATGTCGTCGGATGTCGTCGGATGGTGTGGGGGATGGGCCACGGCACAGCATTGAAGCCGCAGGCATGGCCCGAAGGTCTGGCCAGCTCCTGCACATACCCAAAGTTCTCCACGACTGAGTGTTTTGTAAAAAGAGGCAGATCCATGTGATACTTAGAGATGCGGTATGTTTGGAACTGAGCCTTGGCTCCGAGGGCCTGGGAAGGGGATGCTGGAGGCCCCTGGCAGCCGCCGTGGTTTGTAACTTTGTTATTCGGACCAGCACTGCAGGATTTTCTGATGCTTTAGGCTACGTGCATGTAAAATTCTGATAAAATAATGCATGTTTCACGATTCCTAATTTCAGAAAGCACAGGGACCCAGTGCAGGGGTCCCAGCCCCACCCGCACCCGCCTCACCTGTGCCTCAGCGCCGTCTGCGGGCAGGGGCTGCGCCAGCTGGTCAATGTCATCCCCGGTGCTGCCCACGGCCACGTAGCTGTAGGAGCCCCTGGTGTACGGGGCACTGTGCCAGCGAGAGCGCAACATGCTCCTGGGCGCAGGGAGCTGGGTGTTTCCTGTGCCCAAAGATGCCCGTCAGTGTGGCCCCACTGCCCCTGGCCCCAGTCCAGCTTCCCTTTAAGACCCCGCGGTTTAAACCGAAGGAAACCACCCAGGAAGAAAACCTCACCACGAGTGTATTCCTCAGAAGCTCCCCCTGTCTTACTGCTTTGCTTAACTCAGAACACCCAGAAACAGAAAAAGGCAGTGGAAAGTGTTTGCAAAGCCGTTTCAGTTCCTCAGACATAAGAACCGAGTGACCCCACTCACAGCAGGAGGACTGTCCCTGGAGGGTCAGAGCACCAAGCTCGGTTCTTGCAAAGCTGGGCTCCTGCCCAGGGATGGCCAGCGAGGAGCCCCCATGGTGCCCGGCCACACACGCTCTGTACCTGTCACCTGGCGAAGCACTTGGGTCAGAGACAGAAGCACGTCCTCGTCGGACAGCGTCTCCATGAACTCAGACTCCAGCCCAGCGATGAAGCCGCAGAGGACGTGGACAGACCTGCTGGGGAGACACACGCTGAGACGACTTGCAGCCGGCTCACCTGTGCTCAGCCCCTGCGGTATCCCGACAGCAGGTGTGGCCCACAGCCCACCCTCCGGGATTCCAGCCCCCAGGGACTGTGAGGCCACAACCCTTTCCACAACGCTGAGACAGTGTCTGCTGTCAACATCCACACTGGCGTGCAAGGCCCACAGGCGTGAGCGGCTGTCCCTTCACAGAACTGGAACCAGCACATGGTGTTCTTCCATGACACACACCCCATGAAAAATAAATAAATGAACAAAAACACCAATTCAGTTGAGAATGTCATAGATGAAGCAACGCACGAGGTTTAACTGTATTAAACCTCGAGTCCTGAGTGTACGCCTCTCACATTCTGCGTGACAAAACGAGATCCGGCACAAAGCACTTCTGCTGCACGCTGGGGGGGGAACGTTCTTCAGGACAGCCCTGGGCGGTGGCTGGAGTTGCCAACTGCGTAGCTCCTTTCACAAACACGGTTTCTACTTGAGAGAACGTGGCCGGTATTCAAGCTTGGGTGTGTGGCAGGCAGGTTCTCGAAAACGAGCAGTGTGTCCATCACGAGGAAAACTGCAAGCATTTACTGCCAATGAAGAAATTTAAGCGCTCAACCAAAAATTACAATTTTAGAAAACTTGTATCTGCCACCAACAGCTCGATAGGTTCCCAATACCAAGAGACTTTCCTGAGATCCATGGTGATATTAATAAACGTAATTCTTTGAGGTGGTACATGAAACAGATCAGTGTCCGGAATGCCCAAGCTAGGGACGGGTGCAAGACCCGTTCAACATGCAGGGCAGGCAGCAGAGTTCGGGGCACAGACGTCCACGACGAGCCTCCAGACCCCACACGGTGCCTGACCAGGAGGAGCGACTGCGTCCTCAGCTCAGTGCCGTTTCACAGAACAGCCGCAGCCAAGACTAAGCACAACCCCTTCTCCAGACTACGTGTCTGAGTTGAGATGTTTCATCCGCTTCAAGTGGAACGAGACACGGCCCCACCGCCTTCCGACAGCCTTGAGAGCCAAGCTGTCCGCAATCACGCCAGATGGTAAAGAGACGAGGAAAAAGGGCAAAGCATCGCTACTCTCCTCGCTACACTTCGTTTCAGAAATAGAGTTGTTTTTCTTTAGTAAACGTTAATGTGATTTCATTTACGAGTATAACGGGGCCCTGGATGGCTCAGTCAGGCAACCGACTCCGCATTTCAGTTCCGGTCGTGATCTCAGGGTCTTGAGACCTGGGCCCCATGCCAGGCTCTGCGCGGAGCGTGGAGTCGGCTTGGGATTCTCTCTCATCCTCTGCCCCTCCCCTCTCTCAAAAAAGATGCTATCTATGCTAACATGGTATAGATTTACTCAGTTTAAAGAATAAACATTTGGGGTCCCTGGGTGGCTCAGTCATTAAGCATCTGCCTTCGATCCTGGGGTCCTGGGATCCAGCCCTGAGCCGGACTCCCTCTGCTCAGCAGGGAATGTGCTTCTCTCTCTCCACTGCTCCTCCCCCTGCTGTGTGCTCGCTCTCTCTCTCTGTGTCTCAAATAAATAAGTAAATAAAATCTTTTTAAAAAATTTTTTAAATTTAACAGTTTTCATTTCTAGTGTGGTAAATGTACAGACACAACCCACCTAACGGACGCTCTTTGGAACCCTCAATATTTTTAAAGAGTATGAAACGGGGTCCAGAGACCACAAAGCATGAGGGCCGCCGTCCTGGACCACAGAGATCCTGAGGACCGTCGTCTCCACCCGCGTCCTGAGCACAGGCCACAGAGCCAGGCACGGGGCAGCTGGCCGAGCACACCAGCCACCGCTCCACTACGTATCCGCAGCCCTGGGTACATTTCCAAGCCCCTGGATGTCCGCTTTATCTTCAGTACAAAGGACACGTGCGGGTCCCCTCCTAGGTGGGAGGACCCCAGGCACCCAGCTCCTTTGGCTGTTGGGGATGGCTTTGCTGGAAGGCCTGCCTGCGTTGTGTCCTCCAGGCCCAGAACATGGTCCCCAATCCTGCCGTGTCTCAGTGTGGAAACTTGGACTCACATCTGCCAATCGACTACCCCACACTGGCTACGTCTTTGGCTCTTGTGGGAAAAATTGTCCCTCCGTCCCTAAATGATTCGAGGTCTTGTTTTCTGAGTCGGCGCCAAGCCCACGTAGACTGCTTGATCCATGCGTCATAGCCACCCAACTTAGCCACGGATGGGTCTTTGATTCCTGAGTTACAAGGAAACACAGGGGTGTTTCCTCAATTACTGCATCAGGTTGAAATACTGTCTCCCAGTTACAGACCCTTCCAAGTTTCAAATTCCTTCTGTAACCTACACACCCCAGCTTCCTGGAAATTTCAGTAAACACTTTCTTACTGATTGAACACGCCCTCCCGGCCACAAGCTCATTCTAGCACCTAAGACACGCCAACAGGCTGCCTGCCGAGGCTTCTGTCCAGCCCTGCAGTGGTTCGAGCCCCAGTGTCTGTCATCAGCTCTTGGGTGCCCTTGGAATCCCACCCAGAAATCCTCCAGAAATGCCTCCCAGTGAACCGACAACCAAACTAAGGCCAACGAACCAGCTCCTCAAGCCTCACCCATGACGTGTCCTCAGAGAGACTCAAGCGGCATATACATACTCAAAGGCAGGCAGGACCAAAAAGCCAATGAGCTTCTTGAACCAGATGTGCCACAGCTCAGACGCGACGTCCTCCAGGGGTGACGTGTCCTCCCACACCACCTGGATGTACTGGCAGTCTGGCTCCCAGAAGGGCTCCTCAAACTCCAGGAAGATTTTATTGTTGGTCCCAAAGCCCATTTTCCTGATCGCTTCTGCCTTCTCAGTGGGCAGTGGTGGTTCAAAGAAGGTGTCCAGATGTTCTTTAAGAAAACCTGGAATTCACAAGTGGACTCAACTTACACCACATAAATCTCATAAACTGAACTGACAGCCACAGGAACCCACCCGATGCCCATCAGAAGAGTCAGCGAAAGGAGGCATCCAGAGCCCATGTCCACTCGAGACCCACACCAGCCCCAGCTCAGCTGGGCTCCCAGAAATCAGGCTGGCTCTGGCCACTGGGACTCGGCCTCAGTGATCAACACTGCAGTGGAGGGACGTGAGAGGCCCCATGGCCACCTGCTCAGGCAGGGACAGTTGTCCCCACCCAAACTACTCTGTAGGACACTGTCTCACTTCGAAACCCATCTGCCTCTCAATGTCTGCAGACCCTGCTGCTCCAGGACAGTGTGGAGAAGCACCACGACACACGGGCTCTCTCCAGAAGCCACGGGGAAAATAACCTGCAAGCCAAAAAAATTTAATTGTGGGCCAGAGTCAGACAACAAGATGGACTGTTTGCAGCACAAGCCAGTAACCTGCAAGGCGGTAAGTAAAGGACAAATAGCCCAGGAGGAAACAGACCCACAGGGGCTGCAAGGGCCCACAGAGGGGTCCCATGCCCCCCACCACAGTCCCATTTGCCCAGACCCTCAGCCCAGCAGCTCCCACCATCGTGATTTATGCCACAGATACATCCACACAAGTGTTTTCTGTGCAGATGGAAAATGCTTTGTGAAACAAAAAAAAGTGAAAATAGGCTGAATTTCCATCAACTAAGGAATATTCAGCAACAACCCTCACATACAAGGAAATACTATGTGCCTATAAAGAACCAGTGTGACCGGTGTCCCCGCTCCCGGTGAGCAACACCAGCAGACACAGGGGCGCATCCACTGGTGAGAGCAGGGGCTCCACAGGCAGCACGGCAACTGCGCGTGAACACAGACGCCGGCGCGAGGGGTCGGGGGAGACAGACGGGTCTCCGCGTGCTGACTGGGGCGCGGGACAGAAGTCGTGGGAACCGAGAAAGAAGGGGGCGGCAAACAGAGCGGCAGAAGACGATGCTAGTTCGTCCAGTGGGGCTGCGCGCGTGGGAGAGAGGAGCTGGGCGCTGAGCTAGCCACAGCCCGCATCCCATCCCGAAGGAGCCCCGGGAACCCCCATCTTCCCTCAGCTCGGGCCCTGCCAGCTTTGTGAACCTGCACAACTAACTGTTGTCATTCTGTCTGCCTCTGTCCAAGAGGGCAGGGACACACACGTCCCCAGCTGCCTGCGGGGTGAGTGAGCCGGCACAGGCACAGCTCGGCTCGGCCGCCTCCACCTTTTGTCAAGTTGCCAAAAGAGCTTCTGTCTCGGGCGTCAGATCTAGAATCAAACAGAACCATGTGCCTGAGCCATTCCTTGATTACACCAGGACGGAACCTGAGAGCTGGCTCTCACACCCACTTCCGTCTCCAAGAAAGCCCAGCTGGGTGAAGTGCAGGCCGCCCCAGCCTTCCCATAAACGTCCCTGGAAGGAGCAAGACACGTTTTCTCTGTGAAACTCAATGCCGAAGCGTGCAATGGCCACACACACGAGAGAAAAATCCTGTTGGAAACTAGACGGAAAACGGGAGCTACCACCGGACCCAGCCCTCCAGAGCCTGCTGCCGGGGCCCCGGGGGTGGGGGACCAAAGGGAACCCTGACAGGGAAAACGGCTTTACCTAAGGGCACAGTGACGATGACGTGATGTGCAGGGAAGCAGGCTCCGTCCTCGCACTCCACCAACACTGGAAACGTCTCCCCAGGAGACAAGGCTTCCTGGAAGGACCCATTCCAGTGAATGGTCTTCACAGGCTTGTTAAAAACAGTCATGTCCTCTGGCAAGGAGGCCATCATGCGATTTGTGAGCCCCTGGTAGCCCCTAGGAGACACAGAGGTGTGGGCGTTCTCAGAGGGAGCTGCCATCGGAGGAGGCCCTGTAGGGAAGGTGGGAAGAGGGCAGGGTCTCCCGGGGTTTCCAGTCTGCCTCAGGAACACGGACACCACTGCCCAGGCTAACAAGGGGATCAGGTGAGCGTGAGCGAATGGAGGCAATTGTGGGAGGACAAGGCCGCCTCCCCACCTGCCTGGAACCCTACTTCTGATCACAAGTGCCCTCCCCTGCCGGGAGACTCGGGGTGATGCCGGAGAGCCCAGCGGGCCAGTCCTGTGAGGGCCTCTTGAGTGCTCGGTGGGGGGACAGCCACCCGCCACAGGGGTGGGCTATCTGTCCGTCACAGAGGCTGGAGCCTTACGCAGCACTTGGCACGCGAGAGGCCCCGTAAACCCGGGAGGAAGAAAGCGTGATGAGAGGTACGGCCTTCTTTTAATCACCTTTCCTTGAAGATAATTATCTTTCCCAAGTGAGCGAAACTAGAGAAACAAACAGGCAATCTCTCTAAAACAAGGAAGACAAATGGCCTCCTGACCCCCTCACCCTTCCCCTACTTCCCAAAGCTCAACCTGAGGTAAATGGAAAGGGTCCCAGGGTGCATGGAGGGGAACCAGAGTACCTGGAGAGGGACCAGGGTCCACAAAGGGGGGCAGGCTCAGAGGGGACAAGGGTACACGGAGGGGGCCCGGGGTGCCTGGAGGGGGCGCGCGGAGGGCCGATCGGTGGGTGGGACGTGCACGTACCCAGGAAAGGTGCAGTCCAGCCCCGGCAGCACAGTGTACTCCCCGAAGGGCACGAGGGCCACCAGGTCCATGCTGTGGGTCCCGCTCACACAGCACTCCACGTTGAAGAAGCTGTTGAGGACGGCCAGCTTCAGCTTCCTGGCCTCCTCATCCTCGGTCCAGCCGGCCGCGCGCCGACGGATCTCCTTCTTGAGGTACTCCCCCACGCTGGGCACTGGGGCGCCGGCCGAGTGGAGGAACTCCCGAGTCTGGTCTAGGAGACGATAGAACAGACTCGCCATCTCCACCACCAGCTCACGGCTCACACTTACCCCAGAGCTGGCGTAGGACACGGAGGGCAGGCCCACGTGACCCCCAGTTTCGATGAGCTGGTTCTCCTCTGACAAGTCCTTCTCCCTCAGCAGCTGGTACTTGGCAGCCAGCTGAAAGACCGGGTTGCCCTGTGAGGGTCCGTGGATCCAGTGGGCACCCAGCTCTACCACACCACCTGGCAGGGGCAGCAGATGAGACTTGGAGGTTCTCCCCCCACAAAGGCCAACCCCGAGCCCTTCTCCTCCACCGCACCAGCCCCGCCCTCCCCAAACGTGCTCTGAAAGCCCCACCCGAGGACACAGGGTCCCTGAAGACTACAGTCCCACGGCCTGCTCAGACCTGGTTGAAGGGGAACATCTGGCCTGCGCCCACCTTCAGAGGACATTTAGAGAGCCGCCACGGGGGCAGAAGGGGTGCCTGGGGGTGCCCCGGAGGCTGGAGGGGGAGCTCCTCGAGGGACACAACCAGAAGGACTGCAGAGACACGGGCTACCCTCCCCGGCAGGGCCGTCCCCCCGACGGGACGGCTGAGTTTCGGGCACCGGTGAACTCGGCCTCATGAAGGGGGGGGGGGGGGCAAGGCTTCCGGGTCGGCCAACCCCGGGTGCAGGCCGGACCGGGAGCAGCAGCGCCCGGGCCGCACCCGTTGGGTTCCGGAAATGGGCTCGGGGAAGGGGTTCGGGAGAGGCCGTTACCGAAGCCGCGCTCCGAGCGGATGCGGCCGCCGGCGCGGCCAGTGGCCTCCAGGACCCGCAGCTGCGGGAAGGCCGGGTGGCGGCAGAGCCTCTGCGCGGCGCCCAGCCCCGCGATGCCGCTGCCCACCACCAGCACCCGCGGGCCGCGGCCCGAGCCCTCCGTGCGGCCTCCGCTCGACTCCATCGCGCCGTCCCGGGCAGTCCCCGCGCGCCCCCGCCGCCCCGAAGCGCGGAGAGCGCCGAGGGCACCCGGCAGGGGCGGGAGGTGGGGGCGGGGCGGGGCCGGAAGCGGGGCGATGGGGGCGGGGCGAGGGCTGAAGGCGGGAGAGGCGGGGCTGGAGGCGGGGCGATGGGGAGGGGCGGGGCGAGGGCTCGAGGCGGATGGGAGGGGAGGAGTTGTTTCTTATTTACTCACCTGTTTGGGTGAAGCTGAGAAGAGGTCCCTGGGAGACCGTGTTTTTAGCCCTATTGCAACTGAACACGTCTTGGTTTCGCCCTCACACTTGAACTGTAGTTTGCCTAAGCATAGAGCTCTAGGTTAGAGACCTCCGTCAGGCTGAGAAGGCCTCGGCTCATCCCTTCTGGGAGTGCTGTTAAGAAACTCACAGGCAAGGGCACCTGGGTAGCTCAGTGGGTTAAGCATCTGACTTTCAGCTCAGGTCACGATCAGGGGTCATGGCGTTGAGCCCTGCATTGGGCTCTCTGTTCAGTAGGGAGTCTGTCCCTCTTCTGCTCTCCATCCCCCAATGCGTGCTCTCTCTCACTCTCTCTCAAATAAAATTTAAAAAAAAAAAAAAAAAGATTCACAGGCACTCAAATTGATAACCCTTTACCACAGTGGAGGCTTGTTCCACCCTACAAATATTTAGGATCATCTGCTGAAATTTCACAGTGTGGTGCCTCCATGTGCCTGGACTTTCACTATGTTGGGAACTCAAAGACCCCTTCAGTCTGGAAACTCTGTCCATCAGTCCTGGGAACTTCTTTCATAGGTTATTTCACTAATCAGTTGTTTCCACCAATGATTTATCCCCCATGTGCTGTTACTCTTTCTAAAATTCCTACTTTAGGGGCACATGGGGGGCTTAGTCGTTACATGTCTGCTTTCGGCTCAGGTCACGATTTCAGGGTCCTGGGATCTAGCCCCGTGTAGGGCTCCCTGCTTAGCGGGGAGTCTGCTTCTCCCTCTCCCACTCCCCCTGCTTGTGTTTCCTCTCTCACTGACTGTCTCTCTGTGTCAAATAAATAAATAAATAAAATCTTTAAAAAAATAAAAATAAAATGAAATCCCTACTTTAGGACATCAGAGGTTTGAGACCGAACCTTGGATGCTCAGTGTATTCTCTCCTGTTTTCCATCTTTACCTGTTGCTCTGCTTTCTGCAGGATTTCTCCCCATGAGGCTTTTGTTTTTGCTGTCAGAGTTTAATTTCCAAGAGCTCTTCTTCCACACATGTCTGTTTTTAGAGAAATGTGCTGTTCTTCAAGGAAGCGATGTCTGAGGGCATAAAAAGAAACACTAAAGTGTCATTCTCCTGCTTTGGGAGGTTTGCTCCAAATGGTGTCTTCTGTTTCTATCTTCCAGGAAGACACTTTACATGCTGGCGGGTAGTGTTTCTTTGCTCATGAGGAGGAATAGGCCAAAGGGCTGTTTGGAAATGGGTTTGTAAGTGGAGCTCATTGAATTTGAGCTTGACTATCCACTGCTCAGGGTAGGGAGCTGTTAAATGGGGAACCCCCCATCAGTATCTCTAAGTCCTTCCTTTGGGCTGGCCAGGCTCCCCAGTGAGTGTCTTCCAGTGTCCTTCCTGCAGCATATAGGTCTGGCTGCTAGTATTTTTGAAGCCAAAGAGTGGACAGGAGTGGGGAGGGTCAGCATTCTGGGTGCTGGAGACCCACCTCCAACTGTGCCTCCTTCCAGAATCCCTCTGTGCAAAGACAGATGTCCAGGATGCTGCCAGAATAGCCCAGGGCCAGTACTGGTAATCGAACAGCTTCTTAAACATGAGGGAACCTGTTCAACTAATTCAAGGTGCTCAGGACTCATCCCGGAATAAAGATAAATACCAGCCCTTATGGCATTCAGAAAATGGACATGGAAATATACATAAGTATGTGATTCACAATGAAACATACATGCAAGGGGTACATGGGTTTTTGAAGAATGATGTTGGGAGAGGTGTTGCCATCGGCAGAAGGTGGTGTCTGAAAATCCTTGCAGAGTGGCCCAGACCAAGGCTGACCCCTCTCCTGATACTGAACAGTTTCTGTGGCTGGTCATATAAGAAAGCAAGCAGGTCAAGGCGCCCATGAGTGACTGCCAGGAACGGCCTGCTGTCGTTCTGCACCCATCCCAGCTCCCTGAAAGGGTCCTTGACAGCTGGCTGTGCACCGGATAGCACGACGGGTGAGCCACGAAGTGGGGGAAGATGAAGATGAGGATATGGGAGAGGTGGAAGAGGATGTGGGGTAATAGGACAGGCCCAGGGAGCTCTGGAGACGTTGGAAATGGGGCGGTAGTGCACGATGTTGTGGTAGGCGCTGTCCCGGCCATAGGTAGGGCGTTCCCTATCCTTGCTTTCCTCTTCAGAAGAAAAAACTGTCATTGCGCACCTGGTGATGAAAGGTGTCTGTATCTGCGAGTGAACTGGAGGGCTGGCGTCACCGTCACACAGGGAAAGCTCCTAGATGACAACACCTGTCAGGCTGTGATCATCCTGCGAGGTGCACCCTGAGTCTGAAGGCTTGCACCTGACTGCTGCACAGTCCCCAGGTGGGGACACAAAGCCCTGGGCAGAAACCGGAGGTCATGGGGACCCAGAAGTGGGCTGCGGCACTGGGCCTCGGACCAGTTCACAGAGCTGACTGCCTGACCCCTGGCCTTGTCAACTCAGCCCGACATCTCAGGCAATCTGACTGAGTCCACATATGTTCGGGTGCAGTCACCCTGCCCCCAGTGTCACCTGTTTGCTGGGAGGAACTCTCTTTGGGGGAAAATTTACCCCCTGCCAGCACCCGAAGCAAAGCTGCTGGTCCGGGGGCTTCCTTCTCCGAGGTTCCCCCACATGCCTTCTGGTTCCCCCCAGGGTTCAACTCAACAGTGTCACTGGGCTGCAGCTAGTGTCCCAGACCTCTCGTCTACCACTAGGGACACTTCAGCCCACAGATTAAAGATTCTTTGAGGTCCCAAACAGCAAACAGTGGCCGCTGTTCTCTGGGTTTCTCGCAGGTATGCCCATGGTGAGGGCTGGTGGTGGAACCTGAGAGGCCCAACGGTTACCAAAGTAGCCTGTTCTTTTCCTACTCAAGACTGTGAAGTGACCAAACCGTATTTCACAGCAAAGCTGGTAATTTATTCAGTGACCAGAGAATGGAGAAGGGGAGCTCAAGCTCTAAAGGTACCTTCTTCCTGATTTGGTCTCATGGTCAGGGTTATATGGGGTTAGGGTAATTAAAGGGCTGGGAAGCAAGCTGACTAGGGGTTTTTTAGGGAAGAGGAAGGGGGCTGTCTTGGATTCAGACTGCCACCTCTTTTTTTTTCCCTTAAATGGGTGCAGGTGGATTTGTCAGTGCACTAATAGGTGTTTGGGTTTTTTTTCAAGATTTTATGTATTTATTTGACAGAGAGAGGGGGGCAGAGTGGCAGGCAGAGGCAGAGGGAGAAACAGACTCACCACTGAGCAGGGAGCACGATGGGCTCGATTCCAGGACCCTGAGATCATGACCTGAGTCGAAGGCAGAGGCTTAACCCACTGAGCCACCCAGGCTCGGTGTTTTTGTTATGACAATGACATGGTCATGATCCTGAGGTCATCTGGAGGGTTGGTGCAGTGTCTGAACGGAACCAGACTGGTCCAGAACTGGGTCAGTGGGGCTTCTTTGGAGTTATGGCTTCTGGCCTGCACCTTAGTTTCTGGTGGCAAGCAGCACCGGTAAGCAGGGCTGGAAACGTGGGTTATTGTGGGCTGTTTGGAGCTTATTGGAGTCTCAAGTGATACGCCCACTGCCCCTGTGTGGCACAGGGCTTCACTGATTTGGCTGTGGGACCGTGAGGGACATATCTGTATGCTCATCCTTGGGTGAAAGAAGCCTCTGGCACGGGCCGTGGCCACTTTCAGCAGACCAGCGGCTAGACACTGTCCTCTCTCCAGGTGACTGGCAGTGACTCAAGGCTGCAGCCCCATTTTCAGGTTGCATCGTCACTGTCCTCGCCCCATGAACTGGCTCTATCCCCCTTAAAATTACCCTGTGTTATGTTTTCCGCTATCCTGTCCCTTTATAGTCTGCCAGTGGTCACCCAGCAGTTGGCCCTAGTGAGGGTATTCCAACACTCGCTGACACACTGCCTTTCCGGTCAGAGCCATCTAGTGTGTAGGAAGTGGTGTCTGCATTTCCCTAGTGACTAATGATATCGAGCACCTCTGTGCGTGTGCACTGGGCCCTTGCATATCTTTATTGGAGAAGTTTCTGTCCGATCCTTTGCCCATTTTTTAAACAGTTTATATTTTTATAGTAATCTCTGCACCCAACATAGGGCTCAAACTCATGATGCCAAGAACAAGAGTCGCATGTCCTTACAACTGAGCCAGACAGGCACGCCTCCTTTGCCCAATTTTTTTATTAATTAATTAATTAATTTGACAGAGAGAAATCACAAGTAGGGAGAGAGAGAGAATGAGGAGGAAGCAGGCTCCCCGCCAAGCAGAGAGCCCGATGCGGGACTCGATCCCAGGACCCTAAGATCATGACCTGAGCTGAAGGCAGAGTCTTAACCCACTGAGCCACCCAGGTGCCCCACCTTTGCCCAATTTTTAATGGTTTGTCTTTTTATTATTGAGTTGAACATGTTCTTTATATATTCTAGAAAGAAAACCCTTACCAGATAAATGATTTGCAAAAATTTTCTCCAATTCTGGGGATCGTCCTTTCACTTTCTTTATGGTGTCCTTTGAAATACAAAAGTTTTTAATTTTGCTGAGGCCCATTTACAGATACATATCTGTGAAAATTAATGACTGGAAACCTCACAGAATAGTCAGGAGGCCAGAGGGGGAGCCATACGGCTCCATGGTGAGCACAGAACCAACTGTGAGTTACATACCCCAACAGAAGAGCCCTCAGCAGGAGACAGTCAACCACAGCCCCACCAGAAGAGGTGAATCTGCATCCGCCACCAAAACTGGCCCACCCCTGCACCTCCACCAGGAAGTCCTCATCACCTTCATCTTCACCTTCATTGCTTGCTTCTCACCGATGAACTTTAGTTGAGAGCAATCCCTCACAATGTCCTCCTTCTTCTCCTTGGTTGGACTGGCCCATGATTTTTCCATAGCTTGCATGTCCCTAATTGCAATTCTCTGCTATTCCCAAATAAACCCATCTTTCTGGTAAAGTAAGTGACTTTTATTTTGAAGGTTAATACAAATACTTTGTGGGGTTTTTGTCACTTGTTCTTTTGTCCCTAACCTTAAGGAAGACAACAGCTGCTCTCCTCCACGCCAGCCCGGGGGCTTAGAACTTCTCTTAGGCTGGAACCATTCATTTCGTGGGCCTGTCCCGGCGGGGCGGCCCACATGGGCGCAGTCTCCGTGAGCACAGCGTTGGTCGTCTTGGCGTGAAAGTGAATAAAATTCTACCTCGGCCCCGGAATGAACTTTGCTGAGTATTCGATGCTGGTTTGAGTTTTGTTATTTATTGGAAAACATCCGCTTCCGTCTCGGCTGTTTGCAGAACCTGAGCGAGAATTTCCCGGAGGCTGAGCACCGGCGCGTCGTAGCGAAGTGACGCAGGTGCACGGACTGGTAACACTGTTACCAGTCACCGAGTCACTGGTAACACTGTAACGGAACTTCGCGTGACGCCGAACTCAGAAGCCACGGAGCTGCCGGCGGGGAGCACCGGTCGGGCGCGTCCTCCCCGTACACGCAGCTCCCGGGTTTCGGTGGCTTCACGCGGCGGAACGACCCTCGGCGGCCCCGCGAGCACCCCGGCGCGGAGACACGGGCCGGGCTCGCCCCGCGGGAAGCGCAGCTCGCTAAGGGCGGCGTCGGTGCCCCCGCGGGGCTAAAGCGAGGGTCCTGGGGCCACGGTCCTTTTTTTTTTTAGGTTTTTATGTATTTCACGGAGGGAGTGAGAGAGCGCGCGCACGCGGGGGAGCGCAGGGGGAGGGGAGAGGCAGGCTCCCCGCGGAGCAGGGAGCCCGGGGCGGGGCGGGGGCCCATCCGGGGCGCGACCCCAGGACCCGGGAACCAGGACCCGAGCGGAAAGCAGCCCACCCCGGACTGAGCTTCCAGGCGCCCCTTGCTGCCCGCGCCTTCTCCCGTCCACGCGCTTCCTTCCGCCGCGGCCCGTTCCTGCCCCCGCAAACCCGGCTTCCGCGGACTTCGCGGGGGTGCTTGCCCCGCGCCCGCGGGCTGCGAGGCGGGAAGCGCGTCCCCGGGGGCGTGGGGGGCGTCGGGCCCGGGTTCCGCCAGCGGCTCCCCCGCCTCCAGCCCGCAGGACTCGTGCCGGAAGTGGGGGCAAGGGCTGAAGGCCAAAGGTCAAGAAGAGGCGCCGGCTCGCCCGGGGGGGTCTTTGCCGCAAGAGGCCGCCGGCCGTGCCCTCCGGGGTCCCCCGGGCTGCTGCCCCACAGCTCGGAGTCATCGGCGGCCAGCACGGGACTGCGGCACCCCACAAAGCCAACCCTTCGAACCCCGCTCCCGGACCCCCCGCCCCCGCCCACCGCTCGCCACGCCCCTTCCACCGCCTGCCGGTCTCGCGATGCCTGCGCCGTCTCGCGATGCCTGCTCGGAGTCGGACCAGGCCCTGACTGGCGCAGCCGGGGGCGGCTCCGCGGGGCGGCTCCGCGGGGCGGGGCGGGGCGAGCGGCGGGCGGGGCGAGCGGCGGGCGGGGCGGGGCGGAGCGGGGCGGGGCGAGCCGTCCCTACAGCGCCATGGCTGCCCTCCGCGCCCTGCTGCCCCGCGTCCGCGGCCCGCTGCACCCCTGCCCGGGCTCCGCGGCCTTGCGCCCCTTCTCGTCGGGTGAGTACGCGACTGAGAGCGCGTGAGGGTCCGGCACCGCGGCCGCACCCGGGACCTCCGGACCTCACTTCAGGGCCTGACCCCGGCCGCCCCGGGCACCTCCGGGCCTCGCCCCGGACCTCACTGCCTCCACCGGCCTGACCCCATCAGCCCTCCCCCTCCTCCCTGTGCACTCAGGGCCCGGCCCCCCTTCCAGCACCTGCTGCCTCACCGTACTGACCTCTGGGGTTACTGGTGGCCCCTCCGTTGGGGGACTCGGGATCACGTGCTAAGACCTCTGGCCACTTGAGTTCGGTTGTTGGTGAAGTTCTGCGGGGTTTGCAGGACGTGGAGAGAATGTGCAGCTGGGGCCTCGAGTTGGCAAAGTCGCGCGTTGTGTCGCGCAGCGCCTCGGGCGCAGGCCTGCCCACGGCCACTGCTTTTCCGACTCTGTCTCCCCCAGCTGGCCGGGCTTGTCCTCCGCTCAGCCCTCGGGTCAGGGCCGCAGTGTTCCTGAGGCGCTCTTGGCCCTGTCCCCGAGCTGGGAGGCGTCCCTGCATCCTCCTCCCTCCCGGGTGTCCCCGTACCTGCTCGGCTACCAGAGCGTGTTGATTTTCCCTGGAGCTCTCTTTGCTGACGGGCGTCTGCGGGTCCTGACCTGCGGTCAGCAGTCCTATCCTGGGCTGCATCAGGCTGCTGCTAAGCCTCTCACTTGCGTCCCTCCCCACCAGACCCCAGCAGGAGTGCCCGCAGGCACACAGACCTGCGGCTTCTGAGGTTGCCCTTCTTCCTCTCCAGGCCCTGCTGGCCCCTAGTCAGCAGCCTGCCCCTCCGGCCCGTGAGAGTCACCTCTCCCGCTCTGCTCTGTGCACACACAGCTCGTTGCCTCACCCAGCTGCAGTCTGTGGAGGGAGCCTGTTTCCCAGCCCTCTTTCTGCGGAATCCCAGGGTGTCTGCAGAGCAGGTGCTGGGAAGTGTTCAAACTCCCGTGGAGTGCAGTGCAGAGGCCACCACGAGGCTGAGAGCTGCTGCCCGAGGACTGGGCGGGGGACGTGTCGGGGTCACCCTGTCCACTGACCTATGTGAGGCCTGCGCAAATCCCCTAGGTGCTGGCTTTCAGTACATCATCGCAGAAAAGAAGGGGAAGAACGGCAACGTGGGCTTCATCCAGCTGAACCGCCCCAAAGCCCTGAATGCGCTCTGCAATGGCCTGATTACCGAGCTCAACCAGGCCCTGGAGGCCTTCGAGGAGGACCCGGCCGTGGGGGCCATCGTCGTCACGGGTGGGGAGAAGGCGTTTGCAGGTGCGCAAGGGGCTGACTGTGGCATGTGGCATTGTGAACAGACTTACCCCTGCGTGGTAGCGTCAGAAGAGTCAGGGCAACTCAGGGTTGACTTAAACATAATGTAAACAGACACAGGTACTTCTCGGAAGAGCCGCCCTGCCTGTTTAACGTTCATGCATGCCCTGGCCGCAGAATAAGATTATTCAGAGTGACTCGGGTCCTTGGCAATCAGGTTTTGTGTGTGTCAGGGCTTAAGTGACTGATGAATTAGCCCTGCCTTCCGAGTCTAGCTTGCATCGGTTTCCTGTCCCTCAGTTCCTCTGCTTCCTCTCCATCAACACATAACATGGCGTGTCGCCACAGTCTCTGCTGCCCGGCTCTGTCCAGGTGGCCAGCACCGCGCAGGGCCCTGCGTCGTTGGCCATTCCCAGCAGCCCCCAGTGCCTACACGTGCTGCACACTCGTAGCTCCCTGCGGGCTTGGGGGGTGCAGCAGTACTCGGGTCTCGGCTCTCTGGTAACTGGGACTCGTTTGCACTCCCAGCCGGAGCTGATATCAAAGAGATGCAGAACCAGACGTTCCAGGACTGTTACTCCAGGAAGTTCTTGAGCCACTGGGACCGGCTTGCCCAAGTCAAGAAGCCGACCATAGCTGCTGTCAATGGCTACGCTGTGAGTATCAGACCAAGTCTCCTCTCAGTGCACTGGGAGGCGGGGGATAGGCTATCTTTATTTTGAAAAGGCTGGAGTGTAGTTACAGTCCCGCCGTTCCCGCTGAGGGACGTCACAGATCCAGGATGTGCCGAGCGGAGGCGCTATAACACCAGCTTTCCTCAGCGGGCGTTTGCTGCGGGCTTTCGCATTCTCAGCCCTCCCTGCAGCCCCCCGGGCCCCTGAGACTCCTGGGAATCTCCCCCCCTCTGCTGGGCTGTAGGCCACACGTTGCCTTCTCCATATGGTTTCATTGGCTCCAGCCTGCCCTGCACCTGCCACCCTCGAGAGCTCGCTGTCCTCTGTGTGGTCTGGGTCTCTGGGCACAAGGACAGCCAGAGGCCCTGGGGCCGATCATGGCAAAGCAGTGAGGGCATCTCAGCTCGTGACCATCTGGTAGAGCTCCCTGTGGGTAAGGCAAGGCCAGCCAGTTAGGTTCATTGGGCCCCAGTCGAGCGTGCTGGTTTGCGAACTCTTTGTGGCTGCCGTCGAGCCCCCTCAGCAGGGCAGAGACTGGGGGGCCCCAAAGCTGAGAGTTTGCTGCAGGGCCCTTCACAGAGGGGGTCGCCGGCATCAGCCAGTTGTAAGTAACTTGTGGAAACACTTAAGTGACTTTGTGTATCTGGTAATCTTTGCTGCGCCCTGGGCCATGTTCGTTTTGATGAGAAATTCAAATAAGCAAATGGAGTGACTCTGACCGGGTGCCTGCTGGCCCCTGTGTTTTGCAGCTTGGTGGAGGCTGCGAACTCGCTATGATGTGTGACATCATTTATGCTGGAGAAAAAGCCCAGTTTGCACAGCCGGAAATCCTGCTAGGAACCATCCCAGGTAAAGAGTGCTATAACGTCTCGGGCATGAACTCTCCCGGTCATTCTCCAGAATCTGCCCAAGTCTCAGGAGCTTGTGGCCTTTTCCAGTCACAGACCGAAGCATGCAGCTTGCCTGTGAAGAGGGCCCCGGGCTGTGGTCTGCGCGCTGGATGGTGGCCGCCTGTCTGTGCCCATTGCTCCCCCTGCCGACCAGCACACTAAGCCCGGGGGACGCAGCGGCGCTCAGAGAGTGGCCCTGGGGGCCTCAGGTCCATGCAGGCTCCTCTGATGACCGCCAGATTGTGTGTCAGACGCTATTAGGGAAGGCCACATACTGCATTGTCACTGAGTGATGCCTGCTTGTGACCCTCAGTTCAGCAGAGCAGGGAATCCGATCCCCCACAAGTAGGGTGACGGGAGCCACGGTCAGAGAGTGACTCCTCTGTGCCCTGGGGGTACCTGATGAGAGCTCTGGGCTTATTGCCCACAGGGTCTCTGCCCTGCATGTGGAGCCTGGAGCCCAGGGCATCTGCTGAGCAGCTGTCAGGTCGGCAGAGGGTGTCTGGGTCGGCCGAGGATGAGCAAAGCCCTGTATGATGCTCTGCTGGCCGCTGGGCTCTCCCCGTCCCGGGGCCCAAGGCCTCCGCCTCACTGAGGCAGCGCCTGAATCTGTCGGACTGTGGGTGTCTCCATCAGGTGGTCCCCTTGGCTCACCCGGGCAGCCCGGGGTTCTCTGGGGGGCAGACGGAAGACGGGGCCCCAGGTGGGGCGGACAACGGGGCCCAGGTGTCACCGTGAGGTGGGTGGACGATGGGGCCGACCTCTCCTGTTCAGGTGCAGCAGGTGGAGCGAGCAGGAGGGTGAGGGGGGCACGTGGGGACCAGCACTGGGACAGAAGACCACAGTCAGAGCGGCTTGGGAGGCAGAGCCCTTGCTCTTGCTTCAAACTCTGGGGGGAGCAGGCCATGATCAGAGGCCACCCCAGCTGCCCTCCAGGTTGGGTTGGGCCAGCGTCTGAGCCGCAGGGACCCAGTGTGCCAGGCATGGGGCCCAAGTATGAAAAGGAGCCTCGCCTGAGGTTTCTTGGGTTGCCTCCTTTCTGCCCACCTGCCCCACCAAGGAGCCCATCTTCATCCCTCAGAATTTGCTGGAAGTGTGTCTGTGCCATCTGGGCTTGCACTGGCCATGAGCCAACTCTGACCGGGAGCCCTCTGCCTCTGCAGGTGCAGGGGGCACCCAGAGACTGACCCGCGCTGTTGGAAAGTCACTGGCCATGGAGATGGTTCTCACTGGTGATCGGATCTCTGCCCAGGACGCCAAGCAAGCAGGTGTGGGCCAGGGCCACCCCATGGAGCCACCTGCATGGGGAGCTGAGTGGAGATGGTGGTGGGGGCTGCATCCCGGTGTGCCCATGGGCAATGAGCACGGTCATCTCGGGTGTCCTAAGAAGCCAGGGGACAAGTGCCTTTGTTTTTCTTTGGAATGCCACACACACAAGAGAGTAACTAAAATATATATCAACTTCAAGAGTCAAAACATTCCTGTTCCCCTGGCCCAACGTCAGCAGTAGGGGATCTCCGAGACCCTTGCAGGCACACCCTGTCTCCGCCCCAGGGGACCTGCTTTCCTTCCTTTTGGGGTGTCTGTAAGTGCCTCGTGGCCCCACCTCAGGGACAGTGTGGAGCCTGCGTCCCCAAAGCCCCTTGTTGGCCCCCAGAAGGCCCCAGCCCCAGGAGCAGCATTGTGACTCGGAGAAGCACAGTCAGGACCATTTGCACTCCTTATTTACCTGTTCGTGTTTCAGGTCTGGTAAGCAAAATATTTCCCGTGGAGAGAGTGGTCGAAGAAGCCATCCAGTGTGCTGAGAAAATCGCCAGCAATTCTAAAATCATACTGGCAATGGCCAAAGAATCCGTGAACGCAGGTAGGGGTTCTGCCGGGAGGAGGCGTTGTGCAGGCCGCCGGCACAGGAGCGGGTCAGGAGCCGTGCTGCTAAGCTATTCTTCTTAGGCCACCCTGGACGGAAATCGGGAGGATTGTTAACGTCGGGATCCCGGCTGTTTGTAGAGTTCTTCTTTGGTTGCTCATAGACTCTCCTGAAATGTTCTGAATTGTCCTTGGTATTAGGACTTAAGAGAGGAGCCAGCCTGAGGGACAGAGAGTGACAGGCGCTGGGGTGCAGGGAAATGGCCGGGAAGGACAGGAAGGTCCCTTAAGTAAAGGCGGTCTGGCTGCTGAGAAGCCTGGCTCACCTCCTGGATCCTGGTGGAAGATTCTCTCTCCTCAGCCAGCAGTTGTGTCCACAGCCAGGGGGCCGCACGGGCTCACGGGACACCAGTGTGAGCTGGGACGGGGACCACGCTGCTCCCCGTTGCTCTGGACTCTCTGTTCTCTCTCTACCAGCACCACCTCTCTGAGCCTTCCCGAGAGTTTCTTGAATCTTAGTGTAGCAGGTTATGCTCAGCACTGGGGGAGCCCTGCCCAGGGCCGCTTGTTGAGAAGGCGTGAGCCCGGGCTAGCTGCTGAGTCGCTCGGGTCTGTGTGCTCTTCTGCAGGGAGGCAGGCCCCCTCCCGGGCGGCCGCCAGCCTCTCGTGGACTGAGCTGGTGTTTGTGACGCATCCACAGGGATGAGCAGGGAGCATTTGCTAATCTGGTGGACCCTGCCATAGATGGCCAGTGAGGCCAGTCAGAGGCCTCACCTCTCACCCCAGGTGCTCAACCAAGAAAGACCCTTCGCCTTCGCTGGAAGGAGGACCCAGAGCAGTGGTGTTCTTACTGCCCAGGACTCTGTTCCGGCACACTGTTCCTTTTTTGGGTTTTCATCCTTAATTTTTATGTCTTTTAAAACGTACTTAATTCTGGGGTGCTTGGGTATCTCAGTCCGTTGAGCCCGACTCTTGGTTTTGGCTCAGGTGATGATCTTAGGGTCCTGGGATCGAGCCCAGGTCCAGCTCTGCACTCAGCAGGGTGTCGGCTTGTGACTCTCCCTCTGCCCACCCCCCCACTTGCACACACACATGTTCTCTTTCTCTCTCAAAATAAAATCTTTAAAAAATTAAAAAAAAAATCCATGTAATTGTGCAGGCTCTCAGGTCCAATTGTGATTACTGGACAGAGTTAGCCTCCGCACCCTTTGCTCAGTTCCTCATGCCGCTCCTCTTGGGGCCATGGGGGTTGCAGCCAGGACGGGGCCTTTGAGAAGGGGGTGCTTCCCAGGCTCCCATCCAGATCACGGCAAAATGAAGGTTCATGTGGGTCCGTGGGGAGTGTTTTCTCTCACCATGAAAAAAGTTGCATGTCTCCACATCTAACGCCGGAGTTCCTGACTTCAGGGTTCTCTTTTCCAGCTTTTGAAATGACGCTGACAGAAGGGAACAAGCTGGAGAAGAAGCTCTTCTATTTAACTTTCGCTACTGTGAGTAAACATTCGGTGGAGACACATGTGGTCCAGCCGTAGAAATCACTGGGAATTTCCTTGCAGGTTTTTTCATTAAATGCCATTTCTCTTTGGTCAAACTGTTCGCTTTCCCCATAGCCAGGTCAGATGTGTCCTGTCCACAAGCATGATTTTTGCAGATGAGTGCAGAAGCTCACGCGTCTCCGGGGTGACTTCCTGCCGCGTGAGGTCTGGCACTCGCTTACGCAGCGGGCGCTCCGGTCACGTGCGGTCGGCCTGCGCCCCGGCGTTGGTGTCCACATCCGCCGCTTACCTTAGCCTGGAGCTCAGGTGCACCTGACGCCGCCTCTGAAGCTCCCGGTCGGGGCTTTCTAGGATTTGCTAGTCACTGAAAGGGAGTCCTTGTGAGTCATTAAAACCCACCTCTCCGTATCAGAAAGTCCTGTTTAGCTGTTTTGTGGAAGGGAGTAGAAATGACTCGGCTCTTGAAGTGAAGGTGTGTGTGCGTGTGCACACCCAGGTGATGGACGCGTGTGCAGCTGAAGTTCTCTGCGGAATGAGAGTGTCCGGGACACAGTTTAGTGGTTCCTGAATGCTCACACCTGGGGACTGGGAGGGGCATATACAAATGCCATTTCCAGATGCCATTTCCAGGCCAAGGTCAGGGAACCCAGGCGGTTCTCGGGTTTCCAGGTAGCCCTGATGCCGTACCTCTTGCCCTGAGCTCCTCCACTCTGGAAGTCCAAGCTCCTGAGCAAACCCCACAGGCAGCCAGAGCCCCGCGCTTGACACTCTAGGAAAACGTGACCATCCATCTCTCCTGTTTTCCATTTCCCACCAGGAAGACCGGAAAGAAGGGATGACCGCGTTTGTGGAAAAGAGAAAAGCCAGCTTCAAAGACCAGTGAGCACCTGCCTCTGCCTCGAACCCTCTACTGAAAGACGAGTTGCAGTCTGACCATCTTAGAAGCAGATAAATCCTTCTCTTGTAAAGGGCCGCATAGGTGACACCAGTTTCTCTCCGCCAGTCAGGGCTCTTGCTCCCCAGGGTGGCAGCCCGTCTTCACCCAGCGGCCATGAGAACCCACACGGGGGCATGTTCACACTCTGACAAAGCCTGTTCTTCTTAATCAGAAATTACGGGGGCACCCGGGTGGTGCAGTGGGTTAAGTGACTGACACTCCTCTCAGGTCATGGTCTCGGGGTTGTGGGATCGGGTCTCGGGGTTGTGGGATCGAGCCCCAGGCAGGGCTCTGCTCGGCAGGGAGCCTGCTTTAGGTTCTCGCTCCCTCTGCCCCTCCACGTGTGTGCACTCGCTCGCCCGCTCGCCCAAGTAAATACAAATCTTTCTAACAGTTCTGCCCGTGAGCCTTCGGTGTGTGTTTAGGGCTTTGCTTGATTTCAGGCCCTGAGACACAGTTCGATGCCAGACACTCTGTTCCGTGAGCGGTGTTGGGCTGGAAGCGCGTCCCCCGTGCGGTCACGGTGTGCGGTCACGGTGCAGATTCACAGCCGGTGAGCATGACCGCCTCAGGGCGGGTGCCGCCGACCACGTGGCAGACGCTGGGCCTCTCTTCTCTGAAGGCCAAGGCCACGTCACTCTTCAGACTTCTGTTTTGTCGTTGTGCTAGACCACAAGCAAACTCGTCTGTCGAGTCAGTCCCCTGGCTCGTTCCCAGGTTAACCATCGTTAACAGGTGTGTAGCTTTCTAGATGCTTCTGTGCACACACATGCAGACACACACGGGATAGCTGCTTTCTTACAGAAAGGGATTGTGCGTCCACACCTCTGCACAGCGCGCTGACCCGTTACCTCCCGCTCCAGGCCCACAGTGCACCGTCTCCTGCTTGCCCACCATCCCGTCATCGTGGTGAAGTCTGAAACATAAAGCTTACTCTCTTAATTGTCTTTAAATGTCCAGCTCAGCGGCACCACAGCCGTCCCCACCATCTGTCTCCGCGCTGCTTCGTCCCCAGAGACACTGTCCCCATCACACTAACCCTCGGCCCCCCGCAAGCCCGGCATGCCCTCTATCTGGGAATTCAGCACTACCGGACAGGCCATCCAGCTTGCTTTTCATTGCTCAGCATTGCCCCTGTGAGCATTCCACTCGATGGCCCGGAAGTACATTAGGGCACAGGAATGTCCTTTATTTATTTATTCCCGTGGTGTTGGACGTTTAGGCTACGTCCAGTTTCTTGTTACCGGCACTGTTGCGGATGACCCGGCAGTGGCCATTCTGTGCGTGAATCCTTGCACCAAGGTGCAGACATGTCTGTAAGATTTGGAGATGTGAGCCTGCGGTGTGACAGGGCCACCCGCGGTGGGGACCTGCCCGCTCTGCCTCATCAGTGGCCGTCAGCAGGGCCCCTCCCCTGGTGCTTCTCGGTGCCAGGCTGGCCGAGTCTCCAGGAGTGATGTTGGGACGGCTTGCATCCAGCCCTCAGGTGTTTGCTTACATCACGTGCCCAGACCTGGATCAGAGCTATGGGAGGCCCCGGAACGCGTGGTCTCTGAGGCATCCACTGGTTCCTGGGACCCAGCAGAGCTGTGCTCACAGCGGTGACACTGAGTGCTGTTTGCTGTGGGGACAGAATTAACTCCACTGGCTTCAGACTCTGGTGGGCCAGCTGCATCCCCGGATGCCACCTCCCAGGGCACAGGGTGACTGGGGCAGGGGGGCCCAGTTCTAGGAAGCCCCGTCTGCCCCACCAAACATCTGCCGCTGAATTTGTGGCTGAGCACAGGTCAGAGACCATCCTCCTCCTGCTTGGGAGGGCTTCATGGGTGCAGGGGGCTGTCGCTGTCCCAGAGCATCCTCAGACCCTCTAAGGGGAGGTCAGGCCGTGTGCATCTCTGCCGGCAACCGCTGGGTACCAGGGGTCCCAGCCGGCTCTTGGCGCTGGGCAGCCAGGGCAGGTATGGGCTGATGGGCCCGCGTGAGGGGCAAGGCCGGCTGCCATGGAACCCCCGTCCCTCACCCCATCGGTCCTGCTCTGTGGCGATGACCCCAGCCCTCAGGGAGAACCCAGGGCTCTCTCTAAGCAAGGACTCCACATTAAGACCCGGACCTGGCTGCCCCGGGGGCTGCGTCTCAGAGCCCTCCTCCCTGGAGAGCCTGCTGTCCCTGAGCTCAGTGGTGCCCTGGGGGCTCCTGTTAGTGATCCCGCTCACTCTGTCATGCAGGAAGGCACACCAAGTAGTCCAGTGACCGGAACGCAAGCCGAGATCACGGGGCTGGGGTGGGGCCCTGACTGTGTACCCTCCCCCGCCCCCAGGAACTGAGCTGAACGCACCTGCATTTGAGAAAGAACTGAAATCATCTCCAAAGCTCTGGCTCTCTGAACACCTTCGCCTATGTGCTCTTGTGTCATTCTTTGCACATAAGCCTCAGGGTCTTGAACTGTGTGACGCTTACTAAGGAAGTGGGTACAAGGGGATTTGGGTGGCATGGTTTGGGCTCTCCCGGTGGGTAGGTTGTCAGAAGGCTGGGCGTTCTTCCTGGTGGCGGGTGTGGAAATACTCATTGATTAAAGCTGAATGCGGGGCGCCTGGGGGCTCAGTGGGGTAAGCGTCTGCCTTTGGCTCAGGTCATGACCTCAGGGTTGTGGGATGGAGCCCCCTGTCAGCGGGGAGCCTCCTTCTCCCTCTCCCTCCACTCATGCTTGCTGTCTCTCTGTCTCAAATAAATAACAAATACTAAAAAAAAAAAAAAAAAAAAGCTGAATGCATACCCGGGGGTTTGTGCCGGGTGACATACAGCATATCCTAGATTCCAGTGCTAAAGGAAGACCTGAAAGGTGGGCTTCATTTTTCACGTGCCTTGGGAAGTCACAATCATTTGATTGCGCAGCGGAGCCCCAGAGTTGTGCGGAGCTAGTTTGGACAAGCCCACGTGACACTTGCTTTCATACCCTTGCCTTAGCCGTGCTCAGCCAGAAGCCAGGAAATGGTTAAACCCTGAATCCATACGCAAGAGTCTGTGTGCCTCAGCGATCTGGCTCCAGAGCTGGGCAGGGACAGGAGCCCACCCCTCAGCCTGGACCTGGCATGGGGGCTCCGGGTTGGGTTGCTGACCGCCCTATGCAAGACAACCCCGGGGCCCACAAACCCCACAGCGAGGCTCCCACCCCCTCTGAGTTTATGGACCTCTGGTCCCATGTTGTTTGGGATTTTTATTTTTTTTTAAAGGGGAAAACTTAGCTTCTCACCTGTGCCACTGGGGTGGCCCCCCCTTGCAGGCTGGTTGCCCTTCCCCTCCCATCCCCTGGCCAGCTCCTGACTCTACTCTGCCCAGTGGGGCCAGCCCAGGGCCCTGCGCTCCTGGCCCCGCTGGATGCCGGGCTGCTTTCTAATGGACTCCCTTGGCCAGTCGGAATCCCAGGGCCCAGCAGTAAAACACAGAGACATCTTTACCTTCTTCAGGTTTTTCCTGTAGTTTTGTTGTTTTTTGTGTACAAAGCCTTCCCAGGAGTGGCCTGGCCTCCCAGCATTTCCTGTCACCAAAGGGCTGGAGGCCGTGACAAAGTACTGACCACACAACCCTGAGTCCGTTTGAGAATGAAGCGGAAGAAGGCGGGCTCCACAGGGAGGGCGCCTGGCCGTGGCTCTGGGCTGGACTGTCTCCTGCTGGGCCAGTGGGCCAGGCAGCCCCGTGAGCTGAGGCCAGGGTCCGTTGGAGCTGAACAAGGGCCCATCTGCAGGGTGAACAATGTTTGGTGGTGGGTCTGTAAGCAGGCCGATAAGCAGGCCAGCACACGTGTGGGCACCTGTGCCGCCGCCTGCCCTCCAGCCCGAGTGTGGGAGAGGGACTGGAAGAGAGCAACCGAGATAGAAAGCCGAGGACAGTGTCGGCAGGGCCCAGGAGTCTCCTGGATCTGTCAGCCATGTCTGCAGAATTGTTCCTGAACTCAGTAGCTCAAGGCAGCAGTCCTAGCTGTTCTCGCAGTCTGTACGGGTGCCAATGGGTCAGCTTGTCTTCACCTCACTCTGGCTGGGTCCTGAGTTGGAACCTTCGGACCAGTCACTCGTCTGTTGGTGGGTGCTGGCTCCGCTGGGCCTAGCTGGAGCTAAGAGCCAGAATATCCACAGGGAGGCTCTCTGTGTGCCCTAGGCTTCCTGCCAATACCATGTCTGGGCTCCCTGGACAAGCATCCTGAAGAGAGAATCAGGAGGAAGCCATACTGCCTTTTATGACCTATCCTCAGAAGCACCCTTTCCAGCACATTCTTTTGGCTGGAGCAATTACAAAGGTCCGCCTGGTTCAAGGGAAGGGAAGAGAACCATCTCTCAGTGGAACTGTGCCCATGGCCCTCCAGGATGGCAGATGGAGTGTTGCCACCGTTTTTGGAAAACAGCCCGCTCCACAGTCAACCAGGGTCTGGCTCTGGACACAGCCTGTGGGGTGCACCTCTGGGGAGGTGAGCATCTTCCAGCAGGGAAGTGGTGACACGGTGGACAGGAAGGCACGCTATGGTTAGTGGCCCCAGCATCCCAGATCCCAGGTCTCCAGGGACAAGGGTCCAGCAGGTGGGGGACTCTGGCCAGGTGAAGGCAAGGTGCTCCCTCCCTGCAAGGGAACGCGCTGTGGACCCAATCCCCACCCCACCCCCAATCTGGACTCCCCATCTTGGTGGGGTGGGAGGTGGGAAGGTCCAGTCCTGAGGAGGACGGGCAGCTGGGGCCCCGGGGGGAAGAAGAGGTCAGGGATGGAACTGTCCTGGGATGGAACACGGCACCCTAGTCGGGTGAGGGGTGTCAGCACGTTGGCGCCTGGAAGACAAGGTGGAGACCCCACAGTAAGGCGCTCCCCTGCACACCAGCTTGGCCCGGAGGCGGCTCCTGCCTGCCCTCCAGGGTTCCCTCCGGGGCAGGCCCGTGGCTGTCCTTGCGAAGAATGTTGGTGAAGACGTCGGACGGGACTGGCCACCCGCTCCTCCAGGGACCCAGAGGGCTGGAGTGGGAGTTGGGGTGGGGGGTCAGCGAGGCCTGGAGGCGTAACTGAAGGGTGCTGGGGAGGCCGCGAGGGGCGGCAGCGGGGAGCTCGGGTCTGGGACCAAGCGAGGGACGCGAGGCTCCGGAAGACGCCTGCGGGGTGGGCCGGGTGTCGCCCCCGCCCCGGGTCAGCACGCGCGAGCCGCAGACCTCGGTGCGTCCAGCTCCTGGGCTGCCGCGAGGCGCCCCTCCCCACAGCCCGCTCCCGCCCCCGCCCCGCCCCCCGCTCCTGCCCCGCCCCTTCCGCCGGGGCCACTCCGGGAGATCATGGTGGTGCTAAAGGGCGTTCCGGCGCTGCTGTCCCCCGAGCTGCTCTACGCCCTGGCGCGGATGGGGCACGGAGACGAGATCGGTGAGGGGCAGGGACAGGGCCTCGGGACCCCCACCCTTGGGCAGAAGCCGGGCGAGGCGCGCGCGGGGCTCCCGCCACCCCAGGCCCTGCAGGGGTCCCGACCCAGACTGGGCCTCCAGCCGGGGGGCGACGACTCCCCAAGCCCGGGAAGAGCCGGGTCGTGGGGTGGCCGCCCCGTCCCACTTCCCAGTAGGACACCCCCCACCCACATGCTTTAGGAAACTGGGGCCAAGTTGGTTGGTGGCCAAGCCCCTGCCCAGACCTTGGTCGGCCCCAGGCGGTCACGAGGACGGTGACCCTTGGTCCAGGCTGCGCCGTGTCCGGCAGGTCCGGCCCCTCCCCCAGCCCGGCTTTCTGGGGGCCCCGGGGCCAAGTTCCCAGCTGCGGCCTCAGGCCCAGTGCGCAGCTCGTTCTCCAGACCCCCTCCCAGAGGGTCCCCGAGGGGCCACACCTCTTTCCCTGGCGGTTTGCCTTTCCTGGGGCCCTGGACCTCGGGCGGGGGCTGCACGGGCGGCGCCCCAGGGGGTGGAACAGGGCGGGGTCCCGAGTTCTGCCCTAGTCCTCGCGGCACCTGCAGCTTCTCCGGCTCTGGGAAGCTCCTCTCCCCGCCCCCACCTCTGACGAGAGGGGTCGGGGAGGGCAGTGGGCGTGGTCTACCGTGTGCGACAGGTGCCCCGAGGTCTGTGCCCACCCACGCGGACCCCCCAGGGGATGTCTGACCGGGTTGCGCGGCTGTTCAGTTTTCGCAGACGTGAACTTCCCCACCGCCTCCATATGCAGGTGTGGGCCGGAGGAGATCCGCGCTGACGGTGAGCCGCCGCCGGGCAGGGAGGGGTTAGGCTCCCAGCGCTTAGCTCCCTAAGTGTTGCCACTGTGCCCCATCCCCACGTACGCCCGAGCACCCACCAGTGACCCAGGGAGGCCCCCAGAAGTGACCCTGGGCCTCCTGCTCCATCTTAGGCACCTCTTGGTAGCTTCTTGCAAGTGGAGAAACTGAGGCCCAGTGGCTTGTCGGCTGGCCAAGCACTGATGCACCCCTGCTCCCCACAGCCCAGGTCAGGTGTTCAGCTTTTACTCTGCTATAGAAATCCCAGTACTGACCTCGAAGGCTCCGGGTGCCCACATTCTCTCTGGGACCCTCTGACCCTCAGGGGTGGGTCGAAGGCTTGACTTGGAGGGGCCTGGAGCCAGGGCCCCAAGGTGTTGGTAGTAGTAGTTAGTACCAAGAGCAAAGGGGTAGGGGGTGTGAGGATGCCAGCATCCTGCCCTGTCCTGTGCCACCTGGGCTGGCCCTGGGCTTGGCTGCCCCCCACCCTCAGCAATGCTCTGAGGGAACACAACTCTCCCTGCAAAATCGAGGCCACTGAGGCACAGAGATGTGAAATGTAGGGTAAACCAGCCCCTCTGGACGGGGGCCAGTGATCTGAGGCCCGTTCAGTGGGCTGCTGACTCCAGACCCAGTGACCTTGGCTTCCACCCTCTGCTGAGGGAGATGAGCCAGCCGTGCCTCGGTTCACACCGTGGGCCAGAGGACCCAGCACACTCTCCTCTCCAAGGAGGACAGGACAAGATGGGCCATGGGAAAGGCCAGAATGCTGGAAGGAAAGGAGTGGCCAAGCTTCGGAGTGTCCCACACGCCCTGCGAGTTAGTGGAAACAAGCGATGAGGAGTGGAGGCCAGCTACGCAGACAAGTCTAACCAGGGAGAAGAGCAGAGAAAGCAGCAGAAGAAAATGCGCTCAGGATAGCAGGGTTTCCCAGCCGCAGGCTAATAAGATGACAGCCGGTTTTTTTCTTGCCCCCAGCCCCGTATCCCCTGTTCTGTGCAACCAGCACAAGTCCCTTTAACAATGAGAAACCAGCTCCACGGGATGACAAGGACCTTGGAAACCAGTGGGCAGCCTGGGGCGGCCTGGGGCTGAACAGCCTCTTCCCAGACCCCACTATCCTCATCATAGGAGAAAGGTGGCCACCCAGGGGTCATCTGGGGGTTCTGGGGTCAGGGAAGTGGCCCGGGTGCTCCTCCTGGTGGATGAGTAGGTGAGGTCACCGCCAGTGACCTATGAAGTACGGACTGGAGGGCAGGGTGAGCCCAGGGCTGGGATGGTCACAGGTGCTGTGGCAGGGAGGTGCCAGTGCGACTCCAATAAGTGTCACCCGGCGGCCAGCAGAGGCTTGCATCCCCCGCCCTGTCCCGGGCCCAAGGCCATCCTAGCTGGCCAGCTTGGTGAGGCCCAGGGTAAAAGGCGTGGACAGGCCCGGAGGGCAGACGGCCCTTTCAGCGGCCGGGTGGGACAGGGCTCCCATCTGAAGCTGGCACCTGCCCTAGGCTTGGGCATTCCACAGCTCCTGGAGGTTGTGCTGAAGCTGCTGCCACTGGACACCTACGTAGAGAGCCCGGTGAGTGCCTGTTGCCAGGCTGCCCCCTCCCTGCTCTGGGCCTTGGTTTCTTGGTCAGACCTCAGAGCACCCCTGCACTGTCATCCAGTGGGAGGGGAAGCTGGGACCAGGGCAGCTGGGCGCATAGGCCACAGAGCTGACCCCCTTCTGTCCCTAGGCTGCTGTCATGGAGCTGGTGCCCAGTGACAGGAAGATCGGCCTTCAGACCCCGGTGTGGAAGAGCTACGAGTCCATCCTCTTGGAGGCTGGCTGCATGGTAAGGCTGCAACTCCACCCAGGGGGCTCTCGGGGACCCTCTGCCCCTCTGTGGAGGCCAGTGGGAGTAACAGACGCGGCCCCAAAACCCCCCCTACAGTTGTGGCTCACGTGCTCACCCTCCACAGAAGAGTGACCCTGGGGGTGTGGCTATTCCTGGCCCCCAGCCTGTCACCTCTCAGGTCAGGGACCCTGTTGTGGCCTGGGATGCATCACCTACCCCAGCCTGTGTGAGCGGAGCCAGGGCCAAGTGAGGCACCCCTGGCCTCTGTCTTATGGCCGGAAGCCTGCCCTAATGCTGTGTGTCACCCCTACATTATGAGAGGATGAACCTGTCCTCCCCAGGACCTGCCATCGACACTTCTTGGGCAGGACCCATCGAGGACAGTCTGCCTGGGACTCCTGTCCTGGGCAGGGGCCCTCCTACCCTTAGATCAACTCCAAGAGACACAGGGCCCCAGGCAGCTGGCCACCACGGCCCCCCGTGTCCCTGCCCAGTCCTCACAGCTCAGAGGCTGAGCATCCATGGAACCCCAGGCAGGAGAGCCAGTCGTGGAGCTCAGAGCGGCCGTGTCTCCTCATGCCCCTGGCGCCTGCTTGGGCCCTGAGGGTTTCTGAGCAAGGCCCCTCCACTGTGCCATTTTGCCTTCCAGAGTGCCCTGGCGAAGATAGAGCGGTTTGAGTTTTATGAGCGGGCCAAAAAGGCTTTTGCTGTTGTAGCAACTGGGTGAGTCCTGGCCGAGTCCATGGGGTCTCTTTGGGTCCTGCTGGTCAGGGTAGCTTTGGCTGGGACTTTCTGGGTCTGGGTCACAGGGCCACTCCCCGTCCCCCTGCTCAGCCCCGACCCCACTGGGAATAGGATTGTCAAGGGATTTGCCTGAGGACTGGTCCCTGGACTTGCCTAGTGGGTGGGATGAAAGTGGGCGGGACGGGTGGCAGAGCCGGGGACCCCGCTTGGTGCTCAGCTCAGCTCCTTATGCAGGGAGACGGCCCTTTATGGAAACCTCATCCTCAAGAAGGGGGTGCTGGCCCCCGAGGCTCCCGTCTAGGCCTGGCGAAGACCCCTGGGCCCAGAGAGGGGCCTGCATCTCTGGGCCGGACCACGGGCAAAGCGGCCCTGTCCTGCTCAGCCCAGACTGCCCCCAACTGGGGACCCCGGCGGCCAGGCCGGGCTTTGGGGGGTAGGGGAGGTGCTGCTGACGGGGACTGGGACTCACCCAATTTACAACAGTGATGTGAGGTGTGGCGACTCGTGTCTGAAGTCAGAGGTTTCAGCAACAGCCCCATCCTCACAAAGACATGTTTGGTGCCGAACACGAGGGAGGCTGTTGGCTCCTCAGGGCCCCCCCGCCCCGTGCATCCTCAGGTAGGAAGGAAGGCCTCTCTCCTCCCTAAGGTCTGAGGCAGGTCCCTGGGTTCGGGACAAGAGCTCACACGAGTAGAGGTTCTCTTGTGAGGAGACCCCACAGAGGGCTGGGCTGGGGGGTCCATGACTGCCCTGCGAGAGGCCTGGGGGCGGGCAGAGCAGCTGCCCAGGGGCCCTGAGTGGAGGGGTGTTCTGCAATCCGCCCCAGAGCTGGGGGGTGGTGGGCAGGGGTCATTCTGGGTGCTGGGGTAGGGTGGGGGTCGGTCATCTGTTCCCTTTCTCGGTGGTTGAGTGCCTACTGAATACACAGGAGCCTGAGCTGTTCTGGGAAATGGGCTGGTGGGGGTGGGGAGGTGAAGGACAGGAGGACATCCCTTGCGTTGCCCAGCAGGCAGAGGGCCAGACTGCCCGAAGGCAGCACGCGGAAGGGAGGCTGTGATGGCTTCGGCATGGGGCTTGGGCTGGGGTTCAGGGTGGGGACAGCCTGCCATCACTGCTCTGGACCCCAGGGTCTCCCCAAACCCTCCCCTCCCCTCCCCTCCAGGCCTTTCTATAGCCATGCAGGTGCAGAAGCTGGTTTGAGGGGCGCCTGGGCCTCTAGGCCCCTCAGAGCCCGGGGCTGGTGTCCCAGATGTCACAGAGAACCTGGGGGACAGGCAGGCCCACTGGGCTGGGGGTCCAGGTCTCAGCCTAGCCAGGCCCAGTCATTGCCAGGGCTTAAGCTCAGACCCCTGACCCCACGGCCACCTCTAGCCACACAAAGGCCTTGCTCTAAACAGCTTTATTGAGATTTAACTGACCTATAATAAGCTGCACACATTCCAAGTGTACAAATGCCTTTGGATATTGTCTACACTGGAGAGCCTCTGGCTGTTACCAGTGTCCTGCTCACAAGGCTCGCACACCTCAATGGCCCACCAGCTCACCCCGCCTCCCCAGGCACTCTCAGCCACGTGGCTGCACCCTCGGGCTGGAGGAAATGCCCCTGGGGAGTCCTGGCTCCAGTGACTCAGGAGAGAGATTGGGCTACAAGCCACCCTGGGCTGCCCAGGGCTGAGGCCGCCACTGACCTTGGATCTGAGCTGGGCACCCCCAAGTTGCTCAGAGATGGCCACCCTTGACCTGACCGGGGCAGGGGGAATGGCCTACGGGCCTGCTAACCCTGGCTTCCCGGATCTGGGGCAAGAGTGGGTGCCAGGTGCACAGTGAGGAGGCTGGGGCCCCTGCCGCTGTTAGGGCAGGACCACGGACAGGTCACGGTCCAGTCTGGGGTCCCGTCCGCGGTGACGGGAAGATGACAGTGCCCTGGCCTGCTGGCACAGTGTCAGATGGTGAGCACACGAGCCACTAGGGAGAGCCTTGGGGTGTGGGCTGCCATCCAAGTGCTGAGGGGACCCACGACAGGACACGGAATTCCAGGGCACGTGAGGTCCCCCTGGACAAGCCCGCAGTCCCCGGAGCAGCCGCATGCCTCAAAATCGAGCCCTGGATGGCCTCTGCCTGGAGCTCTGTTCGTCCTAACCAGTGGAGGGGCTCAGGCCGCGGCGTAGGAGACACTCCAGGCTTCCCTCTTGAGGCAGGGGCGTGATCGCCACACAGAAACCCCGACTGCCTTTGCACGCATACTCGACACACATGTTCAGTACGTCAGAGAGCCCCAGGGAGCCCGCGCCTGCAGCCGCAAGGTTGGGCCGTGCCCTGGGGTCCGGTCCCTCAGACAGCACGGGACAAGCACCCAGAGAATGGGGAGGACCAGGAGCCTGGGCCTGAGTCCTGCACCGCCCCCCAACCTGAGCCCCGCGCACCTGAGCACCCAGCGGCACACCCTCCTGCTGTCTTATTAGCGCCCATCAGTGGGGAGCTGACCCGTCCCAACCACTGACCTCTGCCATGCCCCGGGCCCCAACCCCCCATCCAGGGAGGAGGCCTGAGGGGAGCCGATCATCCCAGGAACAGGGGTGCTGGGTTGGGGGAGCTTTGGGGGCTCTTGGTGTTTGGAGACAAGCCTGTGGCACCAGGGGGACACAGGCCTTTCCTTGTCCCCAACAGAGCAGGCTAGGACCATGGTCACTGTTGCTGAAGACACATGTGGTCTCCACCCCTACAAGGTTTATTTTTCCAGTTGGGGAGGGGTCAGGGCCCCCCAGAATCCTCCCTGGGGTGGTAGATGTGGTCTCGGTCCTCCTCTGGCCCTTGAAGCACCTGGGGAAGTGACAGTGCCCAGGACCAGAGCCCTGCCTCATCCTGGGCCTCCCTGGCCTCCTCGGGCGCTGGGTGGTACAGGTCATCAGGGTCCAGCTCAGGATCCCACCTGGGGCTTGGAATGTGGCCCAGGGTGTCCTCTGTCCCTGCCTGGGCCTTGGTGCCTAAGGACAAGGAGATGGGATGGAGGCGAGGTTTCCCTCTGGAGGGAAGTCGACTCCACGGGGGCTCCGCTGCCATGGCCTTGCCCACTCCCCACCTGGTGCCCACCTGACCTTGCTGTTTCTCCCATGTGGCAGCGGCAAGGTGTGGTGCTGCTAGCAGCCCCACGAGCTGGTTGTCCGTTTTCAGAATGTCCACCACACTGGCATCCCGGGCCCTGCGAGCAGAACTGGTTCAGGTCTACCTGTGCAGGAGGAGGAGCCAGGAGCCCCACCAGGTGCCCAGGAGGCCCTGGACGGGAGACCTAGTGGGAGGTTGCTCCCCACCAGGGTCCTTGGTGGCTCCGCTCCATCCCTTGCCAGCGGCCCCAGGGGATCCCCGGACAAGCACCACTGACCCCTCTACCCCCCAAGAGCTATAGCCAGGCAACCTCTGTGGAACCCAGACCCACCAGCCAGGCAACTGCCCACCCCCCCGCCACATCCCTGAGCTATAGGGGCCCAGGAAGGTCGGAGCGTCCCTTGGGAGGCGTCCTAAGGGTGTCCCCTGAGAAAACATCTTGGCCCAGCCCTGCATCGTGGAGACCTGGAAAACTTGGGCAAGAGCTCCCTCCTGTCCCAGAGGGCAGGCCTGTGCAGGCTGGGGAGTGGCTGGCTGTCCTCTGGCCTGGCGTGGCCCTGGGGGAGAAGCCACCGGGGTTGCCTCATGGGAGTGCAGGGAAAGGGGCTTAGAAGTGCCTCTGTGGGGGGGAGGGGGTGCCTGGGTGGCTCAGTGGGTTAAAGCCTTGGCCTTCCTTCGGGTCATGATCTCAGGTCCTGGGATCGAGCCCCGCATCAGGCTCTCTGCTCAGCAGGGAGCCTGCTTCCTCCTCTCTCCCTGCCTGCCTCTCTGCCTGCCTGTGATCTCTGTCTGTCAAATAAGTAAATAAAATCTTACAAAAATAGACTTTAAAAAAAAAGTGCCTCTGTGGCTAACTATAACCCTGGGCGTGGGGGTGGGGTAGCCATCCTGGAGGCTGCTAGGGGAGCTAGGGGATCATTCTGGAGCCTCCCCCCCCCATAGGCCTCTGACAGATCCCACAGGATCCCATGCTGGTCGGAGCAGTGCCCCCTCCCCGAAGCTGCTGGGCAGGGCCTCCCCCCATCCACAAACGCCCTTAGCCTAGAGGGTTCCCAGAAGGGGCAACAGCAGGGGAATGTGGCAAGGGCTGCTGGGGACACTCACTCCCTTGTGTCCCGCTCAGGACCCCCGACTTGGCCTTTGGTCTTGTTGAGGACCTGGAAAAGGGAGGTCACAGGTCTGGGGTCAGAGAGCACCTGCAGGGAGATGGCCCCAAGGCCCCCCGGACCACACGTGCTGACTCCACCCCACCCTGTGGGGACAGGATTGAGGCCCTGTGGTTCCTGGAGAGACAGGGCCACCCCTGGGGCTGCGTCTGCCCACCCCTCCCTGGTTGATGGCCTGAGGAAGGAGGGCCAGTTCCTCGGAGTCCAGCCCTCTGTGGAGCCAGGGGAGCACAGGGCAGTGAGTCGAATGTGACCCTCGGGGAGCGGTCGCTGGCTGTTGCCAGGAGGGGGTGGGCCTTCCCCTTCCCTGCCCTCCCAGGTGTGCAAGTCTGAGTGGTCTGGACCAAGGCCGGGTAGGTGGGAAGAGGGCTGGGGAGACAGGGCCCAACACCAGTTACGTGCACAGATCACACCTGAGCGGCATGAGGACGAGGACGAGCTCGGACTCACGGGCACACGAGTGTCATCAAGGGCCCCTCCCCCACCTGGACCAGCAGGCGGCTGTGACAGGGGCCACTCTGGCTCAGCCCAAGGCTCTGCCTGGTGCCCACAGGGCCACCTGCTGCACTGGGTGCCCTTTCTTCACTCTCCAGGCTGGTGGGGCGCGGCTCGCGAGGAATACACCTACCTGGGGCAGGGGAGCCGGGCCTGCCTCCCCCAGCAGCAGAGCCAGCAGGCCGGTGGCCAGGAGGAGCCTGGGGGGACCGGAGGGGAGAGTGAGAGGCAGGCCAGGGCTGCCCCTGCTCATCAGCCTCCGGACGGGACACCTGGGTGGGCAGCCTGGTGTGCTGGCAGGTCCACAGGTGGTTTCATTGTGTCTCCATCCCACAGACCAAGGACACACAGGCACAGGGGTGGGACCGCCACAGGCCCACACTTGCTCCCAGGGCCCCTCAGAGCAGGTGCCACTGCCCGCTGCACCCAGCACTCTTGACAGACCCTCCACTGCAAGCTCAGGCCACCGGGTGGATGTGATGGGCCATGTGCTCCCCAGCTCCCGGCATCCAGGCTGGCAGCTGCACACGGGCACACGCCCCCTTGGGCACAGAGCAGTGAGGGCTCCCAGCACCCTAGGCTGGGTGCTGACAGGCTAGGACCCGGGGCAAGATCTCAGCGTGCTCTGTGTCCGTGGCACCCGGAAGCTGTGCACATGGCTCCCTCAGGGCCAGCCTGCCCCTTGCTCGTCTCAGAGCTGCGGCTGGACAGTGGTGCCAGTGCCTGGGCAGGAAGCCTAGGAGGAGGCAGGCAGGATGGGGTGCTCTTTCCAGACACATTCAACTTGACCCCTAGGGTAGCCAGGATGGCCAACAGGGGAGCGGAGACAAAGACCAAGCCCCAGGCAGGGAGTCTGAGGGGCCATGGCCAAAAGAAGGTGACACAGAAACACAGGACGGGAGAAGGATGGACCCAGCTGTAAAGGTCCTAGAGGCCTCATCCAAGACAGGAGAGGGGAGGAAGGGAGACTGACGGGTGCCTGATGTCTGTGCACGCGCACGTGTGTGTGTGTGTGTGTGTGTGTGCGCGCAGGTGCACACGTGTGTGCGTGTGTGCACATACATGTGCGAGCGCGCATGTGTGCATGCGTGTCTGTGCGTGTGTGCACACATGTGTGCGTGCGTGCACATCTGTACGTGTGCGTGTGTGCGTGGTGTGTGTTCATGATGCATACGGTGTGCATGTGTGACAATGTGTATGTGTCTTGTTAAAAAACAAGACAACACGCCCAAAATGGAATCGCTCACCCCGAGCCCCAGGTCACCAGCCCGAACCCAGAACTGGATCCTTAGAGCAGTGAGGCGGGAACGGCTTGGTCAGCCCTGGGTGGGTCACGTGTCCCACAGGCCCCTGCGTCCGACCCCTAAAGAAAAGTCACCGTGCAGTGACCCACCCGTGTTTTGCTGCTGTGACGTCCTCGTCCCGCCCCCTCCTGCCTGGAATTCCGCGTGCAGCACCTCTGGGGGCCTTCCTATCTGCTGGGTGGGAACCCGATTCTAATTGATTTTGCTCAAATAAACGCAACATTTTAATGTGCTTCTCTTTATCTTTTAACAGTCTGTGCACACACGGCTCTTCCTGCCTCTCCAGGGAAGGGTTCTTTCTGTCTCTGCAGCTGGCAGGGTGGCAGGCTGGGCAGGGCTGGGAGGGCCCGGGGAGCCCCGGGGGTCAGCGGGGGCCTCAGATCAAGACTTCCTACAAGCTTCCCCCTCACCCCACAGCCACAGATTCCAGTCCCACAAAGACCTTTGCCTCTTCTCCAAGTGGCTCAGCACTTCAGGGTGAAGGTTCCTGTAGACACCACGGGAGCCAAAGGGCAGGGGCGTGCCCTGGACGTCGGGTCGTGGGCCTGGTCTCGTTCAGCTGCCCTGCCTCTGCAGGGCACCACCTCCCAGATAGAGGCCGGCTCCCGTGCCCGCAGGGCCTGACCCGTGGACCCGTGCCTACGTGTCTGGACTCTGCACCACCACCGTTCTGTCCAGCTCAGCCGGGGAGAGCACCTCATGGGAGAGGACGCTGCTGGGTCCAGGGACCTGGGATCCTGGCTGTGGGCCCCCTGTAGGTCTCTCTCCAGGAGGGCAGCTCTGGATTCCAAAGGGCTCCCAAGGCCCCCAAGCCACCCAGTGACCCCCCTCTCTACAAGGGAGGTATGGCCTCTGGTTCACACCAGGGTTCCAAGGGGAAGCCCCAGAACTGGAGGACAAGGGGAGAGCCCTGGCTAGAGGAGGAGGGAAGGGGACCCCCACAGGATGAAGGAAAGAGGGGACCTCTGCTTCCTGGATGGTGTTCCCTCAGGGGACCATCTGACCCCTGCCCTCAGCCCCTGACAGTCTCCAGCCTCCTCTCTTGACCCAACCCTTTCTTTCTGGCAGTCACAGACCTGGTGCCTCCTCCCTCCCACGTGCAGGGGTGATTCCTTGCTGGGCCAAGGGACCCCAAGGGACAGCTGTGCTCTCTCTTTCTCACAGGGGGCCCAGGGATGGCCCTCAAACTGGTGCCTGGACGCAGACCACAGAGGGGCCACAGTCACTGGTAGCTCCGGACGGAGAGCTCTGGCAGCCCAGGGTACCGCAGCCGGACACCGGACCGAGGACAGAGCCACCCCCGCCTGCCCACCTCCCCGCCGACTCCCTCCCCTGCAACCAGCCTGAGCCAGGAAGGAGGTGCCCCAGGGGCTAGGGGGGGTCCGGCTTCAGGGGCATCAGGCATTACCTCCTCATGGTGGAGTCCCCTTCTCAGTGTAGTGCTCTTGGGGACCGGTAGTCCCAGACCCACGCACACAGTGACTCAGACACCCGGGCCTCCTCACCCAGGCTCCTCGGTGTTTTGTGGCTCTGTGTGGGCGTGTCCGGACAGAGGTCAGAGACCAGGGATCCCAGAAGCACCGGCGACTTGTTCTACCCAGCTGGCTCCCCAGCTACCGTCCCTCCCACGGCCCAGCCCACACCCATGACAGGACGGATCTGAGGCAACGGCACCTCCTACCTCAGCACCCATGCTGGACCCTGCCCGCCCCATGCCCCCTCCTCCTGGCCACCCACCTGCAAAGGGTTTTGACGTTGCAGGCCCGAGCTCTGCGACCCAGGGGCACCGGACCCCAAACTGGGCTACCTCGTTGGCTGGAAGCTGCAAAACCATCCCCTGCCCTTTGCGCACTGGCATTTGGGGTACAGTCCCCCTCCTGGAGCTGGGTTTGCTCAGACGCAGGCAAGGGACATGGCTTCCCACAGGTCGGAGTGAGGAACGGGCTCTGCACCGAGGCCCGAGGCCCGAGGCCCAGGCGCAGCTGAGAAGTGGGTGCTCAAATAGGCGGCTGAGCCTCGGGTCCGAAGGGGGGGCGCCAGCAGCCTCCAGAGGGCAGTGGGCACAGAGGCTCTGTGGGGTCACGTCAGGGAGGCAGCCCTAAACATGCCTGTGCACTCCCAGCTGTCAGCAGAGAGCAGAGCCCCGAGGACCGACCGAGCCCAGCCTTGAGCAGTGTAGGCACAGGAGGGACCCCCGGGAAGCGTCAGAGCCAGGGAGGACAAGTGACCGTGTGAGGTCAGTGCGCACAGCACCGGGAACAGTGCGCAGATCTGAGGGAATCGCTGAACGCCCATCACCTCCAGGGGGAGACGCCAGAATCCAAAGTGGCTACGATCTAGTTTGGTTTTTGTTTCTTTTTTTAAATGAAGAGAGTCATTTTTTTGAGCAAATTTAGGTACAGAGAAAAATCTAACAGAAAGTAGAGTCCTCACCCACCCACCCTCGCTCACCATTTCCCCACCATGGACATGTGGCATCAGCATGACACCCTTGTTCCCTTGACAAGACGATTAAAACACGTATTTTTCAACCGAAAATTACAAGACAGGCAAAGAAACAAGAGAAGTGTGACCACAATTAGGGGGAAAGCAGGTAATGGAAAGTGTCTCTGAGCGGACCCAGATATTGGGCTTTGGGAACAACAGCTGAGCGGAATCCGTCATAAAGAACTAAAGGGAAGGATAATGAAATGTCTGAAGTAATTTCAAATAACAGAATTTTTTAAAGAATCAAAAGGAAATTCTGAAATTAAAAAACATAATCACTAAAACATTAAAATTCACTAGAGGGTTTAGTAGAAGACACATTTAAGCATTTAATATCTTTAAGTTAGATCCGCTCTTAAAGACAGATCAATAGAAATTGTCCAAGGAGGATATCTTAGGAGGCCAGTGTCGCCCTGACTGCAGAGGCAAAGACATTACAAGGGAAAGAAAAGCATAGACTAGTACTCCTCATGAACACTGACAACAAATTCTTAATAAAATATTAAAACACGTAAAAAGGAATTTATTTTAGGAAGGCAAAATTGATGTAATATTCAAAAATGACTTACTACGTTGCACTATACTGATAAAATGAAGGACAGAGGGGCGCCTGGGTGGTTCAGTGGGTTAAGTGTCTGACTCCTGATCTCAGCTCAGATCTTGAGCTCAGGGTTGTGAATTCAAGCCCCACACTAGGCTCCAGGCTGGGTGGAGCCTATTTTTAAAAAATCAAAATGTATCATTCTTTTAAAAAAATGCATCATTTTTAAATGTAAAAGCTGAAATTACAAAACCCCTGGAAGAAAATAAATGAGAAAATTTTCATCACTTTGGGTTAGATAAAGAGTTCTTAAATACAACACCAAAAGCATGGTACGTAAAAGAAAAAAATGGATGTTGGACCTCATCAAAATGACCAAATTCTGCACTTCAGAAGACACCACCAAGAAAGTGAAAAGACACATCATAAACTGTGAGACACTGTTTGTGAATCATCTATTTGATAAAGGACTTGTATCCAGAATATATAAAGAGTTCTTACAACTCAATAATAAGACAAAAATACCCAACTGAAAAATATTCGGAACATTTAAACAGGTATTTCACCAAAAATATATAAGTGGCTAATAAAACCATAAAGAGATGTTCAGTCAGCTTCATTAGTTATTAATATCATTAGTTATCAATAACTAATTCGTTATTAGAATCAGGCTCAAAACACAATGTGATATCACTACATGCCCACTAGGTCAGTGTTAGGGCAGAATTGTTTCCCCCAAAATTCCTATGTTGAAGTTCTAATCTGCAGCACTTTAGAATGTGGTTGTATTTGGAAATGGGATCTTTAAAGAGATAATTAAGTTAAAATGGGGTCCTATGGGGGGCATCTGACTGGCTCAGTCAGGGGAGCATGCAGCTCTTGACTTTAGAATCCTGAGCTCAAGCCCCAGTTTGGGTGTAGAGATTACTTAAGTGAATGAACTTGAAAAAAAAAAATGAGGTCATATGGGTGGGCCAAATCCATTCTGATTAGTGTCCTTATAAGAAGAGAAGATGAAGACAGACACACACAGAGGGGAGGCCATCTGAAGACAAGCCAAAGAGAGAAGCCTCGGAGGAAACCAGCCCTGCCCTTGGTATCAGGCTTGAAGCCTCCAGCATCGCAGCGAACCAGGTTCCCATGGTGTAGCCACCCAGTCCATGGCACTCGGTCATGGTGGCCCTAGCTGACGACCACAGATGGCTATCTGGCTATTAGCAAAAAGACAATAACAAGTATTAGCAGGAGGTGGAGAGAGTGGAACCCTCATACATTTCTGGTGCAAATGTAAAATGGTGCAGCCTCTTTGAAAAAAAGGTTAGCATTTTCTTAAAAAGTTCAACGTAAGCTACCATCTGGCCTAGCAATTCCACTCTTAGGTACCTACCCAGAGAAGTGAGGCCAATGTCCACACAAACACAAGTTTGATGTTCCCAGCAACACCGTCTACTGTAGACAAAGCTGGAGACTGTCCAGGCGCCCACCAGTGGATAAAAGGGGCCCAGCCAGACCGTGGCTTTATTCACATTTTATTCAACAGCAGAAGGGGCCAATCACTGATAACTTGCTGTCTTCCACCTGCTGGGAGCCGGGGATGTGGAGCCTGACCCCAGCCAGGCGGAGGGCCGCACTCCAGCGCTGGACAAGTGCCTACGGGGCGCCTTCTCTAAGGGGGCGCGGCGCAGGGGCTTGGGCACAACGGTGCCCAGGAAGGACAGGCTGGCCCTGGGAAAGCTGACGGCCCAGGGGCTTCAGGCGCTGAGACACGAGGAGGAGGCCTTCCTCGCGGGGTGTGAAGGCCAAACCAAGGCGAGTAAGAAGGAAAGTCTGAGCACCTGACCAAGGTTGGGGGGGTGCGGGGTGGGGGGCAGCCTGGGTACCTCCAGGCCGAGGAGCGGCCCAGGCTCAGCTGGCCAGGGTGTGCTCTCCCCCGCAGCGAGGTGGTGTGAGTGTGTGATGTGTGCGTGGTAGGCTATGCCCCCCTCCCCAACCCCACACAGCTCCAATGGGGGGGCGCAGTGGGAGTGCAGCGGTGGCTGCAGACGCAAATGCTCCCGTCCCTCCGCCCGCGTCTCCCAGGCAACAGCAGCCTCGGTCTCGGCTCGGCCCCTCCCCCGCCCCGCCCCGGCTGCGAAGCGTCTGGAACCGCATCCGTCCTCCGCATCCTCGTCCAGCGACCGCATCGTGCAGCAGCTGCCCGTTGGAGCCGCCTGTGAGCCATTTCCACCTTTCTCCTTGTGGAGCGGGGGCAAGGGGGGACGAGTGTGTGCAGGGGAGTGTGCACGGGTGTGTGAGGTACGTGTACAGGTGCGTCTGCGGTGCGTGTGCGAGATGCGTGTGCAGGGATGGGGGGGGGGCACTGCGGCTGACCCAGTAGCGGCCAGGTCGAGCCGGGGTCCTCCCTTGGGGTCTCGGCTGACCGGAGCGGGGAAGCTGTCCCCACGCCCCCCCGGGCGATCGGGGGGCCTCCGCGGGGTGAGCCACCGCCTGGACCTTCCTGAAGAACCGTAGGTATCCAGCCTTGCACAGACCCGACGGCTGCCCGGATCTCCGCACAGTGGGGCAGCTTGGGGGTGGGGGGGTCGGACTGCTGAACACCAGCGCGCCCGCCATGGACTGAGAGAGCCACTGGGAGGTGGGCGTCCCCGAGGTGGGGACGGGGTGCCGGTTCCAGAATCCGTTCAGCTCTGAGGGTGGGAGAGAGCGGGGGCAGGGGGAGTGGCGGGGGGGGGG
>PISX010002872.1:0-22889 GCA_004024625.1 Mellivora capensis | reverse complement strand
GCCCTGCGCTTCTCCTCCCAGGAGCCCCCCTCCCCGGGCTGCGCTCGCAGTTCACCTACCCTTGAACCAAAAGCCGAACCCAGGACCGGCCCCAGGGCTGCAGCTGGGGCGGGGGGGGGGGGGTGTAGGGGCGCGGGGGCGGAGGCGAGCGCCCCGCTGGCTTTCAGCAAAGCACGCAATGCCCGGCGCTCCGCAGTGACATGCGCGCTCCCGACAGGCGCGGGACGCTCGTGCCCAGCCCGCACAAGCCCGCGCCCCTGCGCACGGGCGCGCGCCCTTCTGCGTGACGCAGCAGACGAGGGGGGCGGGGGACGCGAGTCCGCGACCCGCGGATCTGCCGCGGGGTTTCCGCAGCGCGCTCAGCTAGGGCCCTCGTCCCGCCTCTCCGTGCGTGCGTCGGTCCGTGCGCACAGCCTCCCGCCTGTCCCGGGCCCCCTCCCCAAACGTCGGAGAGGAGCACGCACCGCCCCCACCCACGAGTCCACGGCGGGCGGGAGCAGGTGAGCCGCTGGAGAAGACACTATCACAGCGCAGGGCGGACCCCTAGTCCCCGGAGTTCTGTGTCTGTGAATGAGCCCAGCCGGCCTCCCCGGAGGCCCCCATGACTCAGCAAGGGAGATGAATTCGGGGGAGGGGGTCGCACGCGCATTCCAGCCCCTTCCCCAGCATCCTGCTTGGGGCACGAGGCCTGAAACCAGACGCGGAGAGTCCAGAAGGCCCCAAACGGCTCCTTTCGTTCATGAAGATGTGTCAGCCCCGGCTCCGTTTCCATGGAAGCCCGCGATGACGTGCATAGACGTCACGCCTTGTCGGAGGAGTTGGAGCTTAGGCTCGGCTCGCTGAGGACCCCGGGCGGAGCTCCTGGTAGGAGGAGGCCTCCTGCGGGGAGCCTGGGCAGACCCGGGCCCAGCCTTCCGGCGGGCGTGGCCACCAGCCCGAGACTGGCGGGGCTGCGGGGCGGTCGCGCGCTCTGCCCCTCCGCGCTCTCCCCTGCAAAGGGCAGGCTGGACTTGTGAGCCGCGGGGGCCCTGCCGCCGGAAGGCCCCCGGCCCCCTCGCACTGGAATGGCACACCCCTCCCGCCCCTGCGGAGCTCCACTCCAGCCCTGGGCACTTGCCGCCCCCTGCCCCCACCCCTTCCTTCAGTCCCCACCTCCGTGGCACCTTGCCGGCGCTTCTGAGCCTTTTTCCTCCTCGCACTGGAAAGCCCGACCTCTTTATATTTGTACTCCGATGGCTCCGTGTCCGTCTCTGCCTCACAGAGAGGGGACCTTGTCGCGTGGTCCACCTGTCCGGGGCAGGTGCGGAGGCGTCCGTGAGTCCTCCCCAGGCCGCTCCCCCTGCCAAGCCCCACTCTCCTCAGGGAAAGTCCTCCAGCCAGGGAGTGGAGTTGGGGGCGCTTTGCTGACCTGTAAGGGCCCTGGGCCTGGCGCATAAATCCAAGGAAGAGCCCCAGCTCAGGGCCCTAATGGGACATTCCTCCCTGGCGGAAAGCCCACGAGGGGGGTGCCCCCTCTTGCCCAGCCGGCTGCATCTCGCAGGGCCCACAGTGGGCTCCTGCTACCCGCCCCCCCCCCGTCCTCCACAGCCCTGACCTTCCTGCCCAGCACTGTGTACACTCTCTGTCCTGGGCATCTCTCTGCTCTGGGTGGGAGCTCCCCCTCTGTAGTCCCGCCCTGCTTGGCCTGGCGTCTGGGTTGTGAGAGGCTGGGTCACCTCTGGGCCTGGTGGGCACCTGTGCTGGGGTGGGGGGTCTGCGACAGGGAGAGGTGTTTGGGGTTTCAGAGGCACAGCAGTCTTTGTAGGATGGGTGCAGGCGGTGGCCAGAGAGGGGAGCACAGCCCCTAGGGCTCTGCCCTTGAGTCTTCGCAAGGAAGATAGTGGAGGGACGACCAGGCCACCATGGCCAAGGGGCTCACCTTCTCTGTTCAGGCGAACGTCAGGGTCCAAATCCTGGGGGAGGGTATGGGGTAGCTGGGCCTCCCCCACCAACCTGCTGTCCTTTGGATGTTGGTTTCAATCATTTGGAACACTTTTTGTTGTGAAATACAATGACTATTCGGAAGAGGACATAAAACAGATGTGCAGCCTGATGATTGAAGGTAAGTGCTCCCCCGTCATCCACCATCCAAGTGAAGACTAGAAATCCCCACCTCTCCCCGAAGCTGCTCCCTCCCCCAAAGCCCCCCCCCCCCAGACTCTCCAGACTCAGAAGCAATGAATTCCTCTGGGCCCCCAGAGTGCATGTCCCTAATTGCCGGTGATTGGTTCCTAAAGGTTATGGTTAGAGATGGCTTGTTCTTGAACCTGCCTTTGTGCCTGACTTCTGTTGGCCTCTTCTGGTGGGCTTTGGGGCTGTGCCTGCCCGCAGCTGTGACCCTTCACTGGGTAGGAATGGCCCCATCCATTTACTTGCTTTCCTCTGGATGTTTCATGGTGGTGAGTACTTCTGGGAACAGCGCTGCTCTCCACGTTCATGCGTGCCCCGTCTCTTTGCTGGGTGTCCGCCTGGAGTGAGGGCTGGTCACAGTTGGACACGCGTGGATTATGTGGGTCCACACCACCTGTATGGCATCTTTTGCTCCTTGAGCTCTCGTGGACTTGGATGGGCTTTGGTGTATCTCCTTAAGCTGGTTCTAATGTGTCTCCCTTATGGACTAATGAGGGGGCAGCTTTTTAGTATTCATGGACATTTGAAACCCAATTAGGCTTCTCTTTCTTTCTCTTTATCAGCTTGAGCCGTTCTTCACACACTTTAGACAGACCTCTGCCTGTCCAGGCTTCCTTGGGGGGCTGTAATGCATGAGCACAAGTGGGTGGCTTAAAACAACGGACATTTCTTCTTTGACAGGCGCTGGAGACAAGAAGCTGGAAATCAAGGGCTGGGAAGGGCTATGTTCCCTTTGAGGCTCTAGGGAAGGTTCCTTCCTGCCTCTCCCAGCTCTGGCAACCCCAGGCATCCCTTCGCTTGTGAATACTTCCCTCCAACCCCTGCCTCCTTCTGGACATGACCACCTCCCTCTGTGTGTCCAAATTTCCCCCTTCTGTAAGGACACCCGTCATTTGGGTTAGGGCCCCTGTAATCCAGTATGACATCATCTTCACTTGATCTCATCAGCAAAGTCCCAGTTTCCTAGTAAGGTTACACTCACAAGTAGTGGGGGTTAGGACCTGAGCATTTCTGGTGGATGAGCCTCAGGTCCTTTGCCACGACATGTTCCAAATATCTTCTCCACTCTTGTTTTCTGTTTCCATTCTTTGAAGGCTATGTTTTGATAAGTGGGGGTTCTTAATTTTAATGTAGTCCTTTTATGGTTGATACTGAATTCTCATATTGAGAATTCTCTTTCCCTCCCCCAGACCAGGAAGATACTCTCCTGTGTTATTGTGAAGATGCCTTCCCACCTGGAGTATATTTCTGTGTGTGCTGGGAGGCAGGGCTTAGGTGCCCTGTTTTCTGTGTGGACATCTGTTATCAACAGGTGGCCATGCCCCCTGCTTTGCACAGCAACTCTGTCACAAGCCCGTGGTCCGTGCGTGTGTGTGTCACATGGCGCATTGTGCCCCGGCATCGGCACCACACAGCCGTGTAAGCTGGAAGCCTGCAGAGGAATCTCCCTCTTGCTCTTTGGCAAGATGTCACACGTGTTCTTGTCCCCAAAATTACGATGTTTGGCGAGTTCACACACACAGAAATTCTGCTGGGCTGTCCACTGGCATTTATTCATCCTACAGATACAGTTTAGGGGAAAAGGACATGTTTAAACTTGGAACCTTCCAAAATCCATGACCATTTTGTTCCCCACTTATTAAGGAAGTTGGGTCTCCTTTCATCTTAGTCAATGATGTTTTGCCTGAGGTCTTTCGTGATTTTCCATGTGGAATTCCCCCATTTCTCTTAAGTCTGCTCCTGAGTGTTTGACATTTCCAATACTGTTTAAATGGAGTCTTTCAAAAACTTATTTTCTAATTTTTTGTCACCGCTACAAAGAAATATAATGACTCCTAAAAGCCTTGGCTGGACCCTGCTGGACTCTCCCTCCAGCCTTGGTCATGGGTCCGCAGATTCACGAGGATTTTCTACACACATGACGTCCAGTCTGTGAGCAGTAACAGTGTCACCTGATCTCCTCCAGGCCTTATCGCATCCGCTTTTCCTCCCCTACAGCTCGGCTCAGACTTCCAGCACCATGGGTTATAGAACACATAATAAAAGGCCTTTTTATGTCCTTCCTCATCTTGAAGGCAAAGCTTTCACTGTTCACATGCAATAAGGGTTGGTGTAGGGATTTTTGTGGCTGGCCTTTATCAATCAGATTAAGGAAGCCCCTAGAGTGCTAATAGACTTTTAAAATAATAAATGGATGTTGAATCTTGTCAAATACTTTTCCAGATATTATTGAAATTAATCAAATGACTTTTTAAAAAGATCTTATTTATTTAAGAGAAAGAGAGGTGGGGGAGGGGCAGGGAGAGAGAAAATCTCAAGTGGACTCCCCACTGAGCAGGGAACCAGATGCGGGTCTCGATCCCACGACCCTGAGATCATGACCTGAGCTGAAATCGAGAGTTGGACCATTAACCGACTGAGGCCCCCAGGCTCCCTGGGGTCATTGTCGTTGAGCAAGGTAGCTGCTCTCAGAATATGCGCTAGAGCCTGCTGGCCCAGTGGACTGTGCCAGTGTTGAGTGTCTGGGCATTCACCGGTCAGAGACACCACCCGGTGCCCGACTCTGGGGCCCATGGGGAGACCAGAAGGCGGGAAGGGACAGAGGCCCAATTTGACCTGGGAGGGGGGCCTGTCTGTGCATGGCCTCCCTGCTCTGGGATGATAACACAGAAACTTATCAAGAGAATACAAGTTCTTCTGGGCATCCTACCTTTAAGTGTCTACTAGGGCCAGCCTCACAAGCTCGCATGGACCTCTGCTAGGTGGTGAGTGGGCAGTGACGTGTGTCTACCTCCAGACAGGACAAGGACCACCGCTCACCATGGTGAAGCTGGGTTGCAGCTTCTCTGGCAAGCCGGGCAAAGACCCCGGGGACCAGGACGGGGCTACCATGGACAGCGTCCCTCTGATCAGCCCCCTGGATGTGAGCCAGCTCCAGCCGCCTTTCCCTGACCAGGTGAGGGCCTCGGCTGGCATGAAGGGCCATTCCAAGCCTGCCCTGGGAATAGAGGGCTGTGGGCTACGGGTTATTTAGATGTGGTCTCCCCCCAACACACGGGAGAGTGAGCAGAGGAAGGGCTGGGCTGGGCCAAAACCCTAACTGGCCACAGGTTCTCTGTGCGAACTGGTCAGTTCTCCAGCTGGTGACCCAGAGTCACCTGTGCACTGTGGGGGACCGGCTGCCGTCAGGACTCACCTGCCATCCTGCAGAGAGTGCCCAACTTACGGAGCCACCCGGCAGGGCCTCAGCAAGGAAAGTGCCCACCCGTCCCTGTGGGCCCGAGGCAGGGTCTTTGGGCAAGGACTGAGAGAGTGCAGCTTTTGGAGGAATCTGGAGGAAGCAGGCCCAGCTCTGGAGTGGCCCTGCCTCACCTCACCTGCACTCTGGAGTGTGACCATCACCAGGAGTTGTCCCAGCAGGAGGGCAGGCGGCAGCCATCTGTACCCATGTCAGTCAGTCAGCTTTCGGCTTGGGACCACGGGGTGGGAACCTCAGGCATTGACAGGTGTGCCCCGCCCACTGGCCGAGGGCAGTTCTCCAGGGATCTGGGCAGGCTTGGGTGGTGTCTGCTCTATTTCTGGACCCTGTTCTCAACAGACAGGTGGGCCCACTGTTTGCCCCTTAGGAGCACTCACACAGCACAGGACTGGACTTGCCTGGGCCGCATCGTGGTAGGGGCCAGAGGGGGAGGTGTACTTCCAGGAAGAAGGAGCCAAGCTGTGGAACAGCTACAGGGGCAGCTCCCAGCAGGGAGAGCTGACACCCTTAGAACTGAAGGCAGTCAGCAGACTGAGGGGCTCCATCTGTGGGCCCCAAGGCCGCCATGGCCCAGCAGGCATCCAGCATCCCTCTTCCCCTAGCCTTGGCTTGTAACCAGGGGAGCCTAGCCCACTAGACAGTCCTGGCGGCTGGTCAGCACCCACACCACTGCTGGGCAGCGGACCCCTGCACCCCTCCTAGTCCTCCCAGTTTAGGGTCTTCCTGGGTCATCTCTTTCTGCAGGTGGTTATCAAGACACAGACGGAATATCAGCTTTCCTCCCCGGACCAGCCAAAGAAGTTCCCTGAGCTGGAGGCCCAGAAGCTGGCCTGTAACCACCCAGAGGAAGGGCGCAGGGTAACCTCCCCACCCCGTCCCATGCTGCCCAGCGGTCACTTCCAGGGGGAGGCAGGGCAGGGGAGACGGGGAGTGGGCAGCTGCAGGCATGGTGCCCAGACGCCGGCCAGGCTGGGGGCCCCCAGCTCACCCACTTGCTCTCACCCCAGTCAGAAGCCTTCGTCCTGCTATAAAGGGGGTGAGGGCAGCGGCTGCCTTCGGAGGCGCTGCCCAGAGCCAGTCTGGGCCGCCCCTGCTCCTGCGGTACCCCCGATTTTCCCAGTGGCTCACGTGTCTCTTCCTTAGTGATTCTTGGGTTCGGTATGCAGTAGGGAAGGTCACTTCTGCCACATATCTGGCTAATCCTTTTTTCTCACTAAACAATGGTTTTTGTTATTTTTAGCATACCATTTCTAAAGCCGCTTGTTTTTCATCAGTGAAACGTGCTCCGTCTTCTTTCCTCCCCTGCTTGGAGCCAGAAGTGCCCCCACCCCGAGGGGCCAGTGAGCCCCTGGTGGCTGCCCTGGCCCTTGCAGGGTTTCACAACCCCCTCCACGGTGTCCTTTCCTTTTCACCCGCCCCTGCAGCTGCCCACAGCACGGATGATCGCCTTTGCCATGGCGCTCCTGGGCTGTGTCCTAATCATGTACAAGGCCATCTGGTATGACCAGTTCACCTGCCCCGACGGCTTCCTGCTTCGGGTAAGGCCTGGCGAGCAGCGGGACCGCTTGGGGAGTGGGGCGGTCCAGGCCTTCCTGGCTGCGCTGCGAGTGTCCCCCGAAAGCACGGGAGGTGGGCTGCCTGCCCTCCCCCGCCAGGGCAGACCCCCTCGGGCGCCGCCCGCCGCCCCTGACCCGCCCCCTCCCGCAGCACAAGATCTGCACCCCGCTGACCCTGGAGATGTACTACACGGAGATGGACCCCGAGCGCCACCGCAGCATCCTGGCGGCCATCGGGGCCTACCCGCTGAGCCGCAAGCACGGCACCGAGACGCCCTCGGCCTGGGGGGAGAGCTACCGCGCCGTCAAGGAGGGGCCCAAGGCGCCCACCCAGGCGGGCGCGGCGGCGGCGGCGGCAGGGGCGGGGGCGGCGGCGGCCACCGAGCCCCCCAGCAAGGCCTCCGCGCAGGGAGAGAAAGAGGCGGCGCGGAAGGCGGCCGGCAGCGCCCCGCCCCCGGCCCCCCAGTGATGGCCTCGGCGCCTGCAGCCCGGGTAGGTGCTGGGGGCCGGGCAGGGACTGGTGGCGGGCGGAGGGGGGGGCGGGGTCCCGCGACCTGGAAGCGGGGGGGCGGGGGGGGGCGGGGGGCCCAGCCACGCACTTCTTCCCACGCAGGTGGGCGGCGGGGGGTCACCTGCCCGCCTCGCAGCGCCTGCTCTCGCCCCTCCTCCCCTCTGTCTTGGCAGCGCCCCGCCGGCACCTGTGACCGCCCTCGCCCGACGCTCTCCCATGCTGTGGTCGTGCCCCTGCTTCCAGGACTCCTCGCTGATGCCCCTGCGCCCCAGCCCGAGCTTGTAGCTCTGTTGCTTTTCTCTAAGTAAAGATTCACATCCGCCTGGGTCTCGTGTTTCTCCTGAGCATCCTCCGACCCGCGGGCCTCTTTCCTGCCTTCCCAACCCCCGCGGGAGTGAGCGCGGGCTTCGTGTCTCCCGCGACTGCCCAGAGGGACCCCGAGGCATCCCAAGAGCCGCGGTGGAGGGGTGGAGGGGCAGGGAGCCGGCCTGGGCGCCAAGACCCAGCGTGGACAGCGCTTTGTCTGGTCCATTGCTCGGCTAGCTGCAAAGAAATAAGCTGTTCAGGGAATCCTCTGGGACCTGAGCTCCATCCCTGACCCCCCCAGCCCTCCCTGCAGCAGAGCTCCTCCTGCTGCTGCACCTGGGGCCCCTCTGACAGGAGCGGCTGAATTCCCCTGTTCTGGGCAAGCACCCACGTGTGGTTCCTGACCCCAACCCAACTGCCTCGCCCACAGCAGAGAGTCACTGAAGAAATGAGAGAATGCATGGATCCACGGGGCCCTGGGCCACGGAAGAGGGGATGTGAGCCCATTCCTGGGACATGAGAGGGCTCCCTGCTCCCAGAGCATCTCCCATTCCCTTGGAGCTAGAGAGGAGGTGGGAGGTCCGAGGGTGTTGGAGTTGGCAAGAGTCTCTTTACCCAGCCCACAGCACGACCCACCTCCCCCTCTGCTTCAGCCCTGTGAAGCCCAGGTCTGCTCCTGCCTGGCTAGGCCTGACCATGTCCCCTACTCCAGCACCTGTCCTCCTCTGAGGGCTTTGATCCTAGGCCCCGATACCCCACCTGGTGAGAGGTGAGCTCAGGCCCTAGCACTAAGGGCTGGGATGGGGGTAGGGATGACAGCCTTGGGAGCTCATGCAAAAGAAACAGGAAAGAGACAGGCTTTTTCAACTGGGCCACCTAGTGTTGGGTGACATGGGTCAGAGTCCTGGAGGAGGCCCCCCCTTGATCCTAGTGCTGTCCTGTGGGGGGACACAGGGCTGGGCACTCAGACAACGTGAGACCATCCAGCCTCCAGACCAAGGAGGCAAGGTGAGGGTCTGAGCAGCTTTGGAACAGGGGGCAGTGACCAGGAAGCGAGACGGGTGTTCAAGGTGTTCCGAGAAACCACGGACGCACTGGAGGCCAGGTGGGGGGCATGGGGGTGGACAGGTCAGGGATGGGCTGTGAGTACTGTGTCCATCATCACTGGGCTCCTGTCTGTCCAGCCAGCCCTCCATCCATCCATCCACTCACCTGCCAATCATGACCTGTCATCTCTCCCCTGTCTGTCTCTAGCAGGTACCAGCTCTCTGGCTGAAGTGCTTCTGAGCCTTGGAGAGGAAGTCGCCTCTTTTTTTTTTTTTTAAGATTTTATTTATTTATTTGACAGAGATCACAAGTAGGCAGAGAGGCAGGCAGAGAGAGAGGGGGAAACAGGCTCCCTGCTGAGCAGAGAGCCCGATGCGGGACTCGATCCCAGGACCCTGAGATCATGACCTGAGCGGAAGGCAGAGGCTTTAACCCATGGAGCCACCCAGGCGCCCAGGAAGTTGCCTCTTAACCCTTAAACAGTTCAGTGTGGATTTCCCATGGGCGTGTTCTTACGTCACTTCGTGCTATGGTCAAAATCAGGAACTTAACTTTGATACAACACTCTTATTTAAGTTACGTACCTTAGTAATATTTTCCCAACTGTCTCAACAATGTCCTTCATAGCAAACAAAAAATCTGACCTGGGGGACGCCTGGGTGGCTCAGTTGGTTAAGCAGCTGCCTTCGGCTCAGGTCATGATCCCAGCGTCCTAGGATCGAGTCCCACATCGGGCTCCTTGCTCAGCAGGGAGCCTGCTTCTCCCTCTGGCTCTGCCTGCTGCTCTGTCTGCCTGTGCTCACTCTCCCTCTCTCTCTGACAAATAAATAAAGAAAATCTTTAAAAAAAAAAAAAAAGCTGGCCTGGGATTCGATCCGAGAGCCCAGCCACGTCCTCCTTACTGGTTTCTCCCCTAGGGCAGCTCAGTCTGTCTGTCGTGACCTTCACGGTTTGAAGCGCGCAGGCCAGGTAATCTGTAGACTGGCCTCAGCTTACATGCGTGAGGCGCGTTGTCGCGAGCAGCCGGAGGCTGCATCCCCAGGAGTGATGCCGTGTCCTCCTCAGTGTCACGTCAGGAGCCACGTGAAGTCGGCTTGTCCACCCCTGCGGTTAACTTAGATCACTAGGCTAAGGTGGCTTTGATGAGCCTCATGACCTTACCATTTGCCCTTTGGAAGTTAATACACATTTTGTGGGAAGATACTCCGAGACGGCGTGAATATCTTGGCTCCACCGACCCTCCCTCATTCAGGATCCACTGACAATTCCTGTCTGAATCAGTAATGCCGTATTTTCCAAGTGGTGATTGTCTGAATTCAGCATTTTTTCTACTCTTAGCTAGTTGACATTCTATTCGTTTACCATAAAGAAAAGCTCTCCCTTCTCCCTTTTCATTTTTGTACATCAGCGTGGCCCACTGATTCCCATCTTATTCGATCGGCTAAACCCATTGTCATTATTTGTTTTTGTGTTCACGTTGTTTCATATCTGGCTCAGGGAAGTCAGTCTCTGGGCACCTCCTAACTTTCTGGCACAAAGATGCTCCAGGCCTGACTTGTGCTGCCGGGATCTGGGAGCTGGTCGCGGGCACTCCTTCGGCCCCCTCGGTGCATCAGGCTGGTGTGACCTATGTGATATATGATGCATGATGTTCACAGTCACACACATGACCTACGTTTCCCTCCTCTCCGTGTTCCTGTGTGCGCATGGGTGTGCGAGTGTGTGTGCATGCACGGATGCAATCCCGAGTCCGTACAACACGCCCAGACAATACCTGTAGACTGTGTGCGCGAAGCATGCGCACGCATCTCCGTGACTTCGTAGTGACGCCTCTAATCCCAATCCCAAAACCTCAGGTTCATTCGAGTTCCCCCCTCCCTGACTGATAACTGCCCCCTCCAACACAGAGAAACCTGTTCTCAGTGCATTTGTTTGCTTAGGGTTAGAATACACGGGCATCCTTTTCAGAACTGGTAAGCCATAGCATGAGTCTCACACGCGCAGGACTAGCGTCGGGGCCGCTCTGGAGTCTGTCTTCAGTTTGAGGGCAAAATTGTAGTTAAACCACTGTGCTCCTTGAGTCCCTGTGGCTGTCCCGCTGGCACCGAGCGGACTCACTGTCGCGGCTTGCACTGTTTCTGGGTCCTTCCCCATCTTATTGATTTTATCCTACTATTTAGTATGTAAAACATCAACAGGATTCCGACAAGTGACCGGCTCCCTCCCACCCCTGAGGGAAATCAGTTTCCCATTTTGTTTGTCCCGTTCAACATTTTTTCTCTGTAAGGATTTTTCCCCCACACAAAGACAATCAATTCTCCGACACAACCTGGGTGTCCTGCAATCCAGTCCTAGGCCAACATCAACTCCCCAGAACCAGCACAGACCCCACGAGTGGAGGCCTTGGTCTCAGGACCCTGCCTGATTCCAACGCCGCCGTCACAAGCGTCAGGTCTTCGGGCCACCCACGTTTCTGTCCCACTCGACTACCAAGTGGGGGGATCACGTCTTGTCTTGCGATTTGATAACTCAGTAGCATGACTTAGAGAATCCCGGAAAGCACTTAGTAGAGTACTAGTTTGCTATAAAACACACAACTCAGGGAGAGCCACCAGGTGTGAGCACAGGAGCACAACCCTCCCTGCACCGCTCATGGGAAGCCCCGACCTCCCCCAGAGCCTACAACCGTGTCCGCCCCCCCCCCCCCACAGGTCAGGCGGGGCTGGAAGCCGCCCCGGAGCAGCCTCCACACTACCCTGACCTATGTCATTCGCATAAACTCCAGCGTGGCTCTGAGTCACGAAAGTCACCCGGTCTCTCAGGAAATCCTAGTTTTAGGAGCCCTCCCAAGGGCAAGGGGACAAGAGCCAAGAACATTTTTTATTTTTATTTTTCTCCAAGATTTTAGTTATTTATTTGACAGACGGAGGTCACAAGTAGGCAGAGAGGCAGCAGAGAGAGGGGGAAGCAGGCTCCCTGCTGAGCAGAGAGCCCGATGCGGGGCTCGATCCCAGGACCCCGGGATCATGACTTGAGCCCAAGACAGAGGCTTCACCCACTGAGCGGCCCAGGCGCTCCAAGAACACTTTTTATTGCCATGTGGTCACTTACAGGCACTGAAAATCACGGGTCGCTGGGTGTGAGCCCTCTCCTGGTTCCTGACCTGGCAGGATGGTCCCCCCACCCCCCCATTCCCCTGCCCCGGGCTCTGTGGCGCTGTGTCTGGGCTCTGTGTTGCGGAGATTTACCTTCAGGGCAAATTCCCAGGAGCGGTCTTGCTGACTTAAAGTGTTTTACTTTACAAAATGTTATGATTTACAACTATAAATTTAAACCAGGGTCGGGGAGCACGAATTCCTTCCCCTCAAAGGCCCTTCTCGCTTGAGCAAGGATGACATGAGACAGAGGAGCAGGACGAAGCCAAACCTAATGGCGTCCGTCCGTGCAGTCCGTGCGGTCCGGGGAATCAGCGGGCATGGGGACTTCAAAGTCAGGCAGATGAGGTCCGTTTGTCATCTCGCAGAAAGGGGTGGGCTGGGACTTCAGAGGAAAGGGGTGCTGAGGTGATGAGAAGGGCAGACGTTTGCCCTGCCTCGCAGATGGGTCACTCAGATGAAATCAACCTGTTCACCACCCTTACTCGGGGAAAGACCCCCAATTTCGGCTCTTCTGTGTCATTAAGGGGGGGCAGGAGTATGTCTTGGGCCTGCGGGATCTGAAGTGCCTTCAGCTCCCAACGGCCCCCAGCCTGGCCCCGGCTGAGGGGTCTGGCCTGAACCCCCCCCCAGTGTTCCCAACCTTTCAAGCTCCGTTTAAAAGCTGACTTATGAGCCCCGTTACTTTGTGTTAGTGAGTCTTCACGTACTCTGTAATCAATATGCTATTAACTTAATCACTTGATATATTCAGTCTCTAATTTTTTAAAAGATTTTATTTATTTATTTGATAGAGCGAGATCACAAGTAGGCAGAGAGAGAGGGGGAAGCAGGCTCCCCGCTGAGCAGGGAGCCCAACGCGGGGCTCGATCCCAGGACCCTGAGATCATGACCTGAGCCGAAGGCAGAGGCTTAACCCACTGAGCCACCCCAGGTGCCCTGGTTTCTAATTTTTAAGAGACCTTCCACAAACATGTTGAACTTGATTAATTAGATGTCCTGGGTATTTCAGGCTCTAACCCTAAATTGATACATCATATTCTCAGCGTTTTGAACATCGTGCGGACCCGCAACCCACCCAGCAGACCTCTGTGAGCATTTGTAAGCTACTCAGCCTCGAACACAACAAAGTCAGAGCTGGTCAGATCTTAAACTGAAATTCTCTCACATGCCTAACACTGAAACCCAAGGTTATCGCGATAAAATTTAACCCTTCAAATTTCGAGTTACTGATACTGCTCAGCAGGAGACAGCAGGACTTCAGGTGTTCCCAGGGCTCGGGGCAGACCTAACCCGGGCTGCAGGAGCCAGCGCCCGCAGGGCCACTGGACAGGCCTCCTGCCCTTGGCCTGGCTCCTTTCTCAGGGTCCCTTAAATTTTGCTCTCACCCAAATTTTACAGAAACCTGTTATAAAAACTCTTGCACAAACCAGAGGCCCTGGACTGCAACCCCATGCTGTTGACAGTGTCAGATAAAATGTCCAAAAGTCACAACAATTCTTACACAAACAGACTGTGTCCCAAGGTCACAGGCTCCCTGATGCGGGCCCCACGGGGTGATGAGATGCAGGGACAATGTGAGAAACTGTGCTGGGGGAGAAGAAACCCTGGGCTCCCGGCTCCAAGCCAGGCACAGTCACACACAGGGCGCCGTGGTCTTTGGGGCCGTCCTTCTCCTGGACACGCCGCAGGCACGGCGTGAGTCCTCTGTGAATTGACGCTGAGTCCGGGCCAGGCGGCCCTGGGCAATCAGAAGCACAGTCAGCCCTGGTCCCCTGGTGCCCATCCCAGCGCGGTCCACATGCAAGGGGGTTATTTAAGCAGGACGTGAGTTTGGTTGGTTGGCGTCCACTGTGAACCAGCGGGAAGCAGAGCGCGGCACCCTGTCAAGGAGAGCGTTCCTGCAAGTGCACGCACACGCCCACCCCCCACCAGGTTCACTGTGGTGCACCTGCCCCCACCAACCGCCTCTAAGACTCTCCCCAGTTCCTATCACCTCCTCGCATCTCTTCAGGGCAGCTCTCACGTGCAGCCCTTGGACACCATCCTCAAGGTCGTTTCAAGGTTACGTGCCTCTCCCTGTCAGGCAAACACTGAGGCCAGGCCTGGGCATTCAGGGGTGGGATCCAGCAGGTGAGGGCCTCTGCTCGGCTGGTCACTACCCTCCCAGAAACAGAGACACAGCATCGTGTCCCCTCATCATCCCGGGAGCACAGAGCCTCCTCCCCAGCCAGGAACCTGAGTAGAAAGGTGAGCCAGTGCAGGGGGGAGTCAGGAGGGCGACCCAGCTCACAGGGGTGAGCCCACACTGCAGTCGGCTGCAGCAGCTGGAACCTCTTAGAACTGCAGGCTCCTGGGGGCCTTGCATTGGGCCCTGATGTGGGACCCACAGTGAGACCTTCCGTGGGACCCCCTGGTGAGACCCTGCAGTGGGAGCCACAGTGGGACCCTGAGGGGCTGCGTCTGGAGGAAGACAGTGGGACAGAGCCCTGGAACACAGGCTGGTCCTCCCTCGGAGTCCTGTGAGGTGGTGATGCTCCCAGGGCCCCCTTTGCACGCATATGCCACATGTGTACACTCACACACATGCACATGGGCAAGGCACGCTCACCGTTGCACGCAGACATGCACACATGCACACTCACAAGTGCACACAGGCAAGGCACGTGCACACATACATGCAGACGTGCGTGCACGCATCCTCTCACTCTTGCCCCTCCCCCAGTGTCCCGATGGCAGATCCACAGGCATGTTCTCTGAAGGAGACCCTCTCCCTGGGTGGGGCACTGGGGAGGCCGAAGGTGGTGGTGTCCTGGGGCGTTGAATAGGGCTCCTTGAACTGGCCAGAGCTAGACCTGATGCATTTTTTCTAAAGGTTCTATTTATGTATTTGAGAGAGAGCTTGAGCATGAGCAGCGGGAGGGGCAGAGGGAGAAGCGGGCTCTCGGCTGAGCGGGGAGCCTGACAAGGGCCTCGGTTCCTGACCCGAACCAAAGGCAGACACTTTACCAACTGAGCCTCCAGGCGCCCCAGATCTGACGAGTGCTCGGAGTAGACACCCCGCCCCCCCCCCCGCCCCTCGCAGGCCCCAGCAGGGTCATCTGCGCAAGATCCCAGCAAGAGCTGACCAGACGCCTCCTGGGGAACCAGAGGATAACTCTGGGCTGGAGGCCAAGGGCCCCACAGGCTCAGCCTCCTTGGCCTTCCAGAGCCCACACAATCTGAAAGCCACTTAGATGTCCCACAGCCAGAGTAAAAGACCAACAGTCCTATAAAACGGTTCATTTAGGCATTTTCTTTTTATTGTGTGCACAAGTGTGTTATTTCATGACCTTAAAAATCATGGCCTTTGAAGGGACAGGACTTCTTTGTCCTCTCTTTTTCATCTGTCTGCTGTCTCTGGGCCACACGGCACAGCGCTGTAGGGTGGGAAGACCACCATCACCACACAGTTTGCCCGAGGAGCGGGGGCGCTGTGAGTGCGTGTGGGTGCCCCTGCCCGAGGCTAGGCCTTGGCTCGAAGGCCCCCAGGGACCGTCCCCAGACAGAGCAGCAGCTGGCACAGCCTGTAGTGGGCCTGTGAGGGCCGTGTGTGCCCTCTGGGAGTTTGGCCCTGGCCTAGAGTGGGTATGGATTGGGCTGTTAGGTCCTCATCCCATGCCACAACTGTGGGGGCTGGAGGGTCCCCATTGCTCCTGGGAGGCTCTTTCTCGGCCTGGGGCCCAGACCAGGCACCCTGCTCTGTGTTAGGTTTGATCACAGACCGACTGAGTGGAATAAAGGCACCAAGGCAAGCGAGCATTCGAGGACCGGCTTTACTGCAAGCACCCTCGGGCGAGGTTCCGCGACTCCGGGGGAAAGAGAGTCGGGAAGTCGCGCGTGAAGCAAAGAGGTAGGGGCTTATATGGGGTTCCGCTGGGGAAGTCCGGAGAGGAGGTACTGAGGCCTTGTCGAGTTTTTCCTAATAAGGGCCGAATTCAGCTGCGGGGCTCCTCATTGGTTCGTCGGTGGGAGGAGAAAGGTTTTGGTCTCCCCTTTGAGTTTGCTTCCCAGGTCTGATGCTTCCCAGGTCTGTTGTCGCAGGAGGGTGATGGCGGGAACCGCGGCCATCTCAGGTGTCCGTCATTTTGAGTGGTTCTCCCCTCTCTCGCCTGACCCCAACACTTTGGACATCTCAGAGACCAGGTGCTGGTGCCCTTTGGAGTGGATCCTGGTGCCAATCACTGCCCCCAAGAAATTTCTGGCACCCAAAGTTCACCCAGTGAGCCCTGGGGTTCATGGGACCATGCCCTACTGGGCAGCTACTCTTGTGACCTGGGGTCCTACCTTGTGCCTTTCCTCACACTCTCCCCTTGCCCAGAGCCCCTCCCTTCTCTGTCCCTCAGCCAGCTGCCTCTGGCCAATCTCCTCCCTGTGCTGTCCTGGGCCCAGGAAAGACGAGAACAGTCCAGCCTCTATGTTCCACTAACACGTGTTAAGTGTGTCCAGGCTGCTGGGTGGGGACTTTTGGTTCAGCAACAGACCACAGGATCTGCTGCGCTTCCACGAGAGAAGTTGAAATAGAGAAGTCTGTTGCTGGCGGGTCCTGGGGGTGGTGCGCGCCTGACCGGAGAAGCCATGTCAAGGCAGTGTGGTCACGGCCTGCGTGGAAGAGGCAGGATCAAGGCTCCCAGGGTCTCTGGGTGGTGCTCTGGGGCTCCTGAGCTAGACAAGAGCGGGGTTTTGGTAAGATCTGTGGGGTGGAGTGGGGTGGGGTCCTATCTAAGGGGCACATGAGAAGAAGGTCCTTGGAGGCAGGCACACGGTTGACCATAAGGGCTGCTCAGGGGTCAGTGAGGGACTTGCTGCCCTGTGGCTGTGGTCTGGGGCCCAAGCTCTCGAGTCAGCAAACCAGCCTGAGCCAAATACTCACCAGAGCGGCACTTGGCCATGGGCCCAAGGGCACCAAGGGGTGCTGGGGACATGGGCCCGGCACTGACTTCAAATCTAGCAGGAGATCCCCTGCCACCTGCACATTTGGAGACAGATGAGCTGAGGCTCCAGCAGCGCCCCAGGCCACCCCCCATTTCCAAAGTCCGGCCCTAGCTCTCTGCTGGAGCCGAGGGACCTCTGTGGAGCCCAACTGACCCTCACCCAGGGCACAGAGCAGAGGGGGCCACGCCCGTGTCCCCTGTTCCGACCCCACAGCCAAAACCAGCTCACGCGTTTCACGTTCTTGCCTGCAGACCACGCTCCGTTCTCACAGGGAGAGTGTCTGCAGATGACCAGAAACCCCAGGGTGGGGAGTGACGTCTGAGCTCAGGAAGCCAGCCTTCGGGGTGAGGGGACGAGATGGAGAGCGCACTGCCGGGCTACAGCCACCCTCCTCTGGGAAAGCGAGGCTGGGGACAGGCTGCGGCAGGGAGGGAGCAGAGACCCGGGTCTGGCCGGGTGTCCATGCTGAGAACACACACTGGCCTTCTCGTTCCCAGGTTCCCAGCCATGGTGGGGCTGCAGCAGGCCCCCCACAAGCTCCCAGAGCCGATGGCATGAACATGGGCATGTGTGTGCGCGTCAGCACCCTGACGGCAGAGGGTGAACGGCCCATGGCCATTGCGCTTGGCCTGGCGTCCCCACACACCGCCAGCGTCCCCACGTGTCCCGGGAGGAGAAGCAGGTGTCTACAAGAGCCGGTGCGTCTGCCCTGGTCCCCCCGGGACGCTAACCCGCCCTGTCGACAGCAGCAGGGACGAGCTCTTCCCGAGGAGCAGGCTAGACCCTAAGGGGACCTGCTGCCTCCCCAGCCTGCTCTCAGGTAGTCTCAGGTAGTCAAAGAGCTCCTTCCCAAACGGTCGGTCGGGCCAGCTGGGCTGACGTGGTCACTCTGCCTTCAGAGCAGCCCATGGGGCCCTCGGGCCAGTGTGAGGGCCGTAGGGCGAGTGTCCCGACCAGATGTGAGATCCTGTGTGTGCCACCTGGGCCTCGGGGAGGCCATGTCCACAGGGCCAGCCATGGCCCCGGAGCCGCTCCTGCCGTCACACGGGGTTAACCCCAAGACCCTGGGGTGTCTTCAGCTGCAGAGACACGAACTGGCAGAAGCACAGGCCCAGCTCCAGGTGGCCCGGAGCTTCCTGGGCGTCCTCCCAGGCGGGGAAGTGTGCGTGGGCCACGCAGCAAGTGTAGCTGGACGAGAAGCGCAAGAGGGCCTCTCGGAACAGGGCCTCACCGTTGGGGGCCTGCAGGAAGACCCGGCGGCAGTCCTCCAGCAGCACGTACACGAAGTAGAGCTTGTTCATGGTGTCGCAGCCCATCAGCAGCGAGTGGGGCGCCAGCAGCACGTTGGCCTCGCCCACCCGGAGCGCCAGCTCCCGCATCTTCTCCCGAGAGAACCTCCGGAACCAGCACAGAGCGTTCACGCCCAGGACGACGAGCAGCGGGCAGAAAAAGCCTGTGGCAGACACTAGGTAGAAGCGCTCGGCCGGCGGGCTTCTCTGTAGCCCCAGAATCAGGGGGAGGACGAACGCTGCCAGGGAGAGGACGATCAGGAAGATGCCCAGCGGGACCCGGCAGCCCATGTAGCGGAGGCAGGACCTGGGGGACTGCACGCCATTCAGGATGCCCAGGGCGTGCTTGTAGACCTCGGGGTCCTCTAGCACCTCCTTCAGAGGGTCAGGGACGACCAGGGTGCTAAAGGACCCCACCTTCCACGAGGGCAGGCTGTCCCTGTTGATGCAGCTCAGGCTCAGCAGGGCCTTCCCACTGTAGAGGGCGGGGGCCGGGCGCCGGGCGGGCAGGGCGCTCTCCAGGCGGTGGTCGGCGTGGCACAGCAGCTGCCCCAGCTTGCGGTAGAAGCGGCTGTCCGTGGCCTCCAGGTAGGTCAGGTGGCTGAGGTGCAGCGGGACCCGGCAGGGCCGTAGCAGGACGGGGATGACCGGCTTCCTCTCCAGGCAGTAGCCGAAGAGAGACAGGTCGGCCTCCAGGAGGCACCACCGGCTCTGCACAAAGTCCTGGCTCAGCACCAGCAGCACTTTCTGGCTCTGCTGGATGCACTCGGCTATGTTCTCCAGGACGTTCCGGCCCGGGGTGAAGTCCCGCTCGTGCAGGCAGACCCGCAGCCCCGGGAGGTCGGCCTCCAGCCTGCCGATGAGCCCGCGCGTCCACACAGCATCCATGCTGCTGTAACTCACAAACAGGTGGAACTTCTCGCCCGGCCGCAGAGGGGAGATGGCCAGCGCCGCGCCTTCGTCCCCAGGGCCAGGATCCATGGACGCCGCAGGGAAATCCACCCCTGGGGAGCTGCCTCTGGTCTCCGGAGAAGAAAACTGCCCTCAGACTGCAAGAGATGGAGACAGACTGACCCGGTGGGTGGACGGCAGCAGACTAGCGGTAAAGATGGGACTGTGGCCCACGGTCTGCGGCCACCAGCTCAGAAAGCCACCCACCGCCCGAACCACTTGCCAACCCTGCCAGGAAATGGTCCATGACAGTGAGTTTTCCCAGCCACTGCTGTCCCTTCCAACTCAGAACGCACTGGAGAAAGCCAGGTCCCTTTACCAGTGTCAAGGACACCCTTCCTCCAGCTCCCTGTCCCCGGCTTCTCCATCAGGGCACCTGAGCCCCCTTCCCACCATGACGCCTCCACTCCCCTGCTTGCCCCTTGGTCTCTGCCACACACACACACACACACACACACACACACACGTCATGGGACCCCCAATTCGGTAAACTCTGAGGACTCAGCCTTGCTGTTCTCATCTTGGGGGGGCTTCCTTGATGTCCACAAGACATCGGCTTTGAAATGCCTGGGGCAAACGGTGGCTACACCTTCCTGTCCTTTCTTTCTCTCCAGCTGCGGCTCATGTGGTTACTGGTCGGGAGGGGCTGCTGTGGACTGGACGTTTGTGTCCCCAGACTCACGTGTGGAAGCCCCGACCCCCAGGTGATGGTGTCGGCAGGTGATGAGGGCAGGAGGGTGGAGCCCCACGGGTGAGGTGAGCACCCTCACCCCTCCAGCAGTGAGGATGCAGGGGCAGGCCCTGTGCACAAGCCAGCAGGTGGCCGCCCCAGACCCTGAGCACACTGGCGCCCCGATCCCAGAGCACCGGTCTCCAGACTGTGGGAAGTGACCGTCTATTGTCGAAGTCCCCAGACTGTGGTGCTGTGTTCCGGAGCCCGAGAGGACCGAGTCAGTCCTCCTCGGTAATGCGTGTGCAGGGAAGGCTGTCACACTCTCCAGAGCGCACTAGAACTCTGGGCGTGGCGCCAGAGCCACACGTCACTTCCTGCGGCTCTGACTCGTGATCGTGGTCGGAGCACTGAGTTCCTGCTGGGCCACCGGACCTCCGCCTGCCGCGCCAGAGGAGGGTCACTGAGCGCCGTGTCCCCAGGATCTCCCCCATGCCCGCGGCTAGCTAAGGTGACCCTGCCCGGAAGCTCTGCCCACTGCAGCCCTGCACACCCATGTGGCCGCTGGCTTGACGGACAGCGTCACGGGCACACCGTGGGCCGTGATGCCGCTTGGCCAGGCCATTGCCAAGGGAGACCCCTCCCCTCCTGGTGAGCGGGAGCAGGAGAGTCAGAAGGACCACGGGCAACCTGCTCCGGGAAGTGCAGGAGGAAGGAGCCCGTCCGCCCACTCCCCGCTCCCACAGGGGCCCCATCCCCACCAGCTCTATCTGGTCACTGGGAGGGAGGCACCCACGTAGTGCTAATGGGGGGGCATCCCCCAGCCCAGCCCAGCTCAGCATGGGGCTGGAGCCTTCGCACAAGGCCACAGTGTCCACCTTCCTGCTGGCAAGCCCTGCTGCAGGCCGTCCCCCAAGCCACCCCCTTCCAGGTGGCACCAGCATCCAAGGACTGCGGCTCTGGAGCACACAAGTGGAAAGCCTGGCTTCACCGGGGCTGGCCCCCCCTTCTCTCACCGGTACCCTGCAAGAGGGTAGTAAGGACGGGCCCTCGTCCAGGAGAAGCCACGGCTCCTGCTCCACGGCGCTCAAGCGCTGTGACTCGGACGCTGTCCTGGACCCCGGGCACCTGAAGAGTGCGGACTCTGGCCGGCTGGTTCCTCACTGCGCCGTCCTCTTCGTCCTTGTGTCCCTGTCCTCGGGGAGGCCTGGCTGGCAGCCAGGGACCCTCCCCCAGCGCTGTCCCCAGACAGGAAGAAGTTTGTACCCAATACTTTCTAGAGGCGTCTCCGATGAAGCCCAAGTAGTGGGAAACCGAAAAAAGGAAGCAAATTGAGGAAGGCCCCTCCTGTGGAATGGGGATGGGTGGGCAGGGGCAAGAGGCGTAGCCGAAGAGGCGAGCAGATTCGGGCAGGAACTCCCAGGTCTGGAGGTCTGAGGCTCTTGAATCTGAAAGCGACGCTGGGTGCTTTTACAACTCGACTTTGCCAGACCCACGGGGCTTGCTGGCTGCTGGGCCAGGCCCTCCAGCTGGAAGACGGGATGGGAAGGACTGGCGGTGCTTCTGTGGCTCGGGGCTGGCTTCACTGGAACAGGTCTGGCCAGGGGCAGGGGTGGGAGGGCATCCTCTGTACCCGCGGGGCCGGCTGCACCCTCCAAGAGAAGGTCCCAGATGCTGGGTGGCCTCCCCAAACAGCCTCAGGAGGCTCAGGTCACCTCCCCGGCTCCTGCCCTCTCAGGCCAAGGGGACACAGCAGCCTGGGAGCTGCACCCCCAACACAGTTTCCCGTCACTGGCTCCCTCCCCAGTTCTACTCAGAACCCAAGGGAGTAGCCATCTGTGTCCCTCCAGGCCCTGTCCGCTCCCCCAACACCTCCTCCCCCTTGAGCCAAGGGTGAGGCTCCAGGCTCAGCTGTGATCACTTCACGAACGGCTGTTCACACTCCCGGCTGAGGAGAGACTCAAGTGCACAGACCCCTGTCCTGTGATTCCTGGGAATCCAGCCAACCCAGGGCCCACGCAGCTCTGGAAGCGGCGGAGCTGGTGACGCCAGCACTCGCTGTGGACCGCTCGGGAACAAAACCCGGCCGCGTCCCCCAAAAGGCGTGGAGAGAGGGGTCTGCCCTGTGAGGACAGAGTCCTGTGGGACAAGGCCACATGCCCGGCTGATGGAATCCTGCCTGAAATGACAGGACTTCGAGGGACGCACACATCCAGCATTGTCCCTTTTTGGAGGATAAAGATTTTCTTTTCTTTATTTTTTTTTAAGATTTTTTTTTTTTTTTTTTTTTTTTTTTTTGAGGGAGCCTGGGTGGCTTAGTGGGTTAAAGCCTCTGCTTTCTGTTCAGGTCATGATCTCAGGGCAGGGAGCCTGCTTCCCCCTCTCTCTCTGCCTGCTTCTCTGCCTGCTTCTCTGCCTACTTCTCTGCCTACTTGTGATCTCTGTCTGTCAGATAAATAAATAAAATCTTTAAAAATATGTATATATATTTTTATTTGAGAGAGACAGAAAGAGCAAGCACACAAGCGGGGGCATGGGGAGAGGGACAGGGAGAAGCCAGACTCCCGGAGCCGGCCACGGTGCTGGGGGTTTCAGGGCCCACTGGGCTGGGTAGGGGGCGCTCCTGGGCTCGGGGCCCATCCCAGGACCCTGAGACCATGACCCCAGCCACATAATCAGCTGAGCTGCCCAGCACCCCAGCACCGTATGAATTAGATTTTCACAACTAGTCCTTTGAGGGGCTCACCCCTCCCTGCTCACCCTGCTGCCCTCCCACAATCAGATGGACACCCAGTCCCCACCAGCACCCAGTCTTCTGAAGCAAGTGTGGCCTGGGGAGGAGAGGGCAGAAGCCTCTGGCCTCCAGGCTTTGGTTCCTTCTTTGGGTGGGCAGCCGCTATTGGGGCTCAGGCATGGTTTCCATTGGCAAAGTGCCAGGAAGGAAGGGAGGGAAGGAAGTGGGCAGGAGGGAGGGAAGGGGGGGAGAGGGGAAGGAGGGAAGG